>VCRD01000053.1:282011-308291 GCA_006783055.1 Trinorchestia longiramus
CTAACATCACCAGCTTGGTCGACTGGTGAGCGAATATGCTTGCGAGTGGGAAGACCCGGGTTCGAATCCCGCTGCCGACATGGTTAACGCAGCTGGAAATACGGCATGGGACTTGGGTAAAACAACCGAATAATTATCGAAGTAATTATCCGACTCAAGAATGGGCCAGAAGGTTCGTTCCTATAGCCTCATTCTATTCTATTCTTTCGACAAATAAACTACAATGAGACAAATCACTCTTGAAAAGGAATACTCACAGCATTGGGTTTATCTTGCAGAAGGTGTCTCACTCTCTGAACTGCTGACTGTGTCTGAGATACAAAATAAAATTTCATGATAATTAATGATGTCAAGAATAAAAAAATTCAATTAATTGAAGTATAACCTTCTAAAGATCTCATAGAATCTAATTAGTTAATAATTTGAAAAACAACATAAGCACTAAAACTTGAACTAACAATTTATAAAAGTAAAAAACCTCAGTACACATACTTGAATAAGAAATTAAAGAGATAGAGTTGATGAGAAATTGAAACAATACTAACATAATACCACATAAGGTCTGATGAAGCCTTTGTTGTTTCTTAATTTGCCATTCATTGTAAAGAATTTCAACTTTCAAATATATTCCATTAAACTCTAAAATTTTCACCATCATTAAACAAATAAACTTCAACACATGTTATTTTTAACTTAAACAAGGAAAACATTTACTCAGGTATTTTGACCCCACAACACAGGCAACCAAAAATACCACATGGAATGTTCACACAATAAAACTACCCAGTTCTTCTCACCAGCACGAGAGCTGCCCTGGTAGGTATGAGTCGCTTGCTCTTGACTGCACGCACAGTGGCAGTTGCCACCGCCCCTCCTACCATTGTCAAAAACCACTAAAAAATTAGAAATAGAAGCTTTCAATCTGAAAAATAAAAAGGTATTGTTTAACTTGCGTGCATAACAAATAGTACAGATAGCAGCAGTTAAATTGATAACACAATATATTTTAAAAATTTAAAGGATAATGTTCATCTATAACTAGTAAAGAAGATAGTAATGTAAAAAGTGAACTTGAAAGGCTACCATTAAATATTTTTTGACACAAATGTACCATTATTTATCAATGGCTAAACTTTTAATACATTCTAGGACAGAAATTGTTAAACTTGGGTAAATATTAGTCATATATATTACTTTATAATACTGGCTGAACTAAGCTTCCCCTGTCTATTCTCATTACTATAAAACAATGCAATCTTTGCACAGTACACAGACTTACATCATAACTTGTGAGGGATTTCCTAAGCACCATAAATTTTTGATAAAATATGTTAAAACATTTTCAGTAATTTCTACCACTAAATTGAACTAGAAAGCTAATTAACTGAAATTAGAATATACAATTCTAGTTTAATTTGAGCTTGTCTTTAATGAGAAAAGATCATAAAGACTAACCTAATTCTTGCTTATCATAATGTGTCTCATATAAATGACTCCAACCTAGACTAAGGTTGGAGACTAAGGTTATGAGAAAAACCCTTTATCATATATCATTTTCTTTAGGAGTTCAAATTTATTCCCAAATATAATAGAAGTGATGTCCTTCTAAACAAGAAAGACTCCTTATGCCAACTTTCTCCAGATCTATGATTCTTGAAATCATAAACATTAGTAAATCAAATAATTTGAACTACTTTAAAAATTTGTAAAATTGTAGTACAGCATTAATCCTCATTGATGGCACAATATTTTCATGATCAAATATATAATTCTAGATAAAACATTTTTCATTTACTTTTTTTACCAAAAAACAATTACCTATTAGATTTATGGAGTAAAATCACACAAAAAAATTTTACAAAAATGCATAAGGCTGTACCATTTACAATCTGGCCAACATCCAGAAAATCATATGCAACACAAAAAAGGGCACGACCATCAGAATACTAAAACTCAACTGACATAGAGCTTGGAAATGAATTTGCATATCTATTTAACCTTGAGAGTTTTTCAATCCAAGCAGTGAATTTCGGAAATCATTTAGAACTAAATCTTGAGACGCAATAGCCAAAACGAGTTACCTTACCAAAGCATTTACCGAGTAGCATCTGGCTTGAACGAGCCTAACACAGAGGCAAAATAACTCTGGGATACCATCCTTCTGTATGCTTGCCTTTTATACAGAATTAAAGGCTGTAACAAATGCCCCAAATACAGATGACCTTAAATTTGAAGCAAAAGTTACATCTCAATATCATCCGTTACGCTAATAACAATACCAGCCATGCAGAACTTGTCCGTTCAGGATACCATATTTCTAAACATTTTCTTCATTATCACTTGTATCTTAGATTCAAGTATTAAAACTAAAATTCGAAGAGGTTTTTTTAAGCTTTTGACTTCTTCTTCTTCTTTGTCGTGTTGATTTGGGGCTTCGAAAGCTAGTCCATGTAGCCCCAAAACTTTTGACTTGGAGTTAGACGTAATACCTGAGACACTTTCATTGATGTGGTAAACGGTGGAACGTCCGAGACACTCTTAATGGGCATCCGGAATTTTCAAGATTCTATTTCAACATGTTCCTGCGACTTGCTATTCCTTAAACCGTGTTTTATTTCGATCGGTTAGTTTTCGTTTACGTAAGGTATTTAATCATTATCGTTACCTTCAAATTCAAAATTGGATATTTACACTAATAATCTTTCTTATTTATAATTTTGGGTATTAATGATACATGTTTTCCAGGTATAATACAGAGCAAGAAGAAAGAAGAAGAACACATTTTTATTTTCGATAGAGTACACAGTAGTGGAAAACTGGATTTACAAATTTCTAATGTCAACATCTTAGCAGTACGGATGATATTTATCGATAAGATCTTAAGAGGGAAAGTGATGCTGCAAACGAAATCCCCGTCCTTTGTGCTGCAACTGGAAGTAAAGGTTCGTAGGGCCTTACAATGAGCGTGGTGAAGGTGTAATATTACAACGAGCACCCAGCGTAGCAGCTGGGCATATTTCTAGCAGCCAATAGTCAAGCACAAACAGACCACGGCAGCTACGGGTCTCGAACCTGGGTCTTCTTGCGGGTCAATCTCGTACACCGAACTCTTTCAAAGAGGTAAAGGACTTGTCGAATTAGCTAACAGTCGCTACCTCCGACTCGCAGTTTTACAGTATTTCGTGTTCTACTATTAGATGAAATTCGTCTAGATGATGGATCAAAGTTCCTTAATTTCGTTACCAGGTGGTTGGATTTCACCATAATTTTTGAAACGTCGACGATTGTAGAGTATTGAAACGAATCAGAGTCAGCAAAACATATGTGACGGTTTACCCTCTGAAGGCTTGGTAAAATAGCACGGTACAGAATAGAATAAGGCAATAGGAACGAGCCGTTTGGCCCATTCTTGGTTCAATACCGAAGTACAATAGTCTCTTCTCAGTTTGCAATGCACCTAAAAGTCTCTACAAGTTACAAGCAGCAAATAACTCCATCCAGCAATGTACGAAACTTTATTCGCTCTAGCAGTGCGCGTGCAAAAATTCTAAAATTCAAGCAGGACAGAAAAGTTGTTTTATCTTCATTCTTTCTGATACTCATTGAAAACTTGTTCAAGAGGGTTGCATTACATTGAATTTACTGGTCCGATGTAATGGATATTCTAAAATCGCCCGTCAATGCAGTGTTTCATTCAATACGTCATTACCCTGACTCGCTAATACTGTAGCTCCGCCACAAACGTCAAGTACTAAATTTGGTCTTTTATAATACGAACATCCCTTACATTATTTACTAATTGCTCTTATTAGGGAGATTCAGAAACAAACACAAGGGTGATTCAGAAACACAAGGAAGTCCACTTCACTATTATTAAACGTCTTAACAGAACACGCCAAATAAAACCGTAGATCTTAGTAACATCAATCTAAAATCTTCGTATGTTTGGAACGAATTCAATGGCAAACGCGTTATTATAACCACTGGTACCAGACTACAGCTCAATTATTTTATCGTTAACGCACAATACAACCAACTACATATGTAGTCTTGATTTCGGCTAGTGAAAAAGGAGTCATACCTTAGATGGTGGATATTGGTAACGATTAACTTTAAGACCATGCTACGGCATGGGACTTCGGTATTGAACCAAGAATGGGCCAAACGGCTCGTTCCTATTGCCTTATTCTATTCTATTCTAACTGGATCGTTCAGAGTCAAAAGCATCAAGATGTTTTGGGCAATTGGAGAGAATAAGAGTCAAGTTTGACGAAGAACATGAAGTAAAAAGTGACAGGATAGCTTGCTGGGGTAAATAAGGTACGGCTGGATTAATAGAGTGCAATAAAAAAACAAGATAAAGATGAGCCTACAGAGCATGTGAGAATACAGTCGTGACGGTTTGGCGACGGTAAAGCATTTTGGTTATTTCCTCGACGCAGCGATGACGGAGACTGGTTTCATATCCTACCTTTATGTAAGAGACATGATTGCAGGAGAGGGAACCGCATCCTAGTGTGACATAAACACATCAAGCTGCAGAGTTGTGCAGCGTACGCTATTGGTAGGTCTTAAAAAGCCCAATATTTACAGGCATCAGATAACGGCATGCGTACAGTTATGGGTCAGAATTCCAATCATTTTGTGAAAGACATCACACGGTCAACGGAGTGCTTCAGTCTAAGTCGAACACAAACTTTTGTGCAACATTGAAATATTTGTGGTCAAGAAAATTTTTCGAAACTCACTTTCTCGATGAAAACGAGGTCTCTCAGCGTGAGAATGAAATAAAAATAAATGCGCTGACTCAAAACCAATAAATACTAATACAAGAAGTGTCTAACCTCATCTTGGTGCAGTATTGAATCATTAAACTCATTAAAGAAATTTACACAATGAATAAGAAATCCAAGAAGCGAAGTCAGCAAGTAGGTATGCTAATTAAATTTCTTTAAAAATAGACTTTTGAGGAATTCCATAGCTAATTTCAAACATGAAGCGCAAGTGGATATTAAGAAAGTAAAACATTCTATATCCAGACACAAGTTTATGATTTTGGCCAAATCCTTGACCGGCAACAACACCTGAGTGAAAAAAGTTCGCCAGTTGATACGAAGAAGAGTTGGTGATGTAAAGTTACTTGTAATTGTTACAATGGTGGCAAATCAAACACACTTTCCACTATCTGCTTTTCAGTAGAGATCAAGTTAACTGCACAGGACAAAGAGAAGGGGCAGATATTCAAGTAAATGACTGAATGGGTCCGACAAGTCATATAATAAATTTAGTTCACATAACACACAATAAAAATAATTAAATGAACTCTAAGTTCATGTAATACAACTTACTTCATTCTTCAATGCACCTCAATCGTACTCCGTCACCACATGTGATTGAAATATAAAATTCAAAAGATGAAGCTAGGAGAAAAGAACAAATAAAATTACTTACACAAATGCACGAATTGCTCTAACAAGACAGAAGCTAGATGAAGAGAAACTCCAACTGCACTCAGAACTTGAAATCCTTGTATTTCTTGGCAGGTTTGTTCTGATCCTGCTGTTGCTGGAGCCTCCTTCTCTTGTTCCTTTGTTTCGCTGCATGCTCAGCAACCATGTCTGAGAAGTCTTCTTCTTCCTCACCAGCCAACTGCTCTCGAAGCGTGGCTTCGTACCTGGCTGCCATGGCGTCCGTGTCCACCAGGTCCAGTTCTGAGGGATCGAGCGCCACATCAACACCATGATCACCACCTCGTGTACCCACACCAGTCACGTCATAGGTGTGCGTTGAGCCCATCAGGTTTCTGCCCCCGGTCTCAACACGCCTTTCAGGCAGGATGGTGTAGAGAGCAGGCGTCTCTCCTCCTTCTCCTTCCGTTTCCACTTGCTTCTTGCGCAGCTCAATCATATCAGGAGTCTCCAGACCAGCAGGCAGTGAGCTGATGCCAGAGGGTGTGACTAGTCCAGTGTCTCCAGGTGTGACTAATCCACTGTTGTCTTCATCTTCTTCTTCACTCTCTTCCTCTTCAGACTCTTCCTCACTTTCACTCTCCAGTTCTCCCCAGTAACTCTTCTCTACTTCTTCCATCATAGGAACCTCGTATTCCTTTTCTTGAGTAGCAAATACATCCCCATAGATGGGTTTTCCCATGTTATCAACGGGTGGTTTGCCCCACCCACCGGCGTGATATCCAAAGCTGCAACCTTCAGGAATCGGTGCATTCAGGCCAGGAATCTTGAGGTTTGGGTACGAGGGCGGCGGCCCGTACCTCTGCATTGCTATTAGCCAAGGAGGTGGAACTTTATTGGCATTTACCCCAACAGGCATGCCTAATGCAATGCGAAGATCATCACTCATTTCTCCAGGCTTTTTGTCCTTCATTTTAGTTTCAAATTCCTTTCCTTCGTAATAAAGGTCCCCATGAATGGTCATTTCTGGCTTTGACTGCCATTTGAAAAACGCATCATGAAGTTTCTGATAATCAATATCTATCTTACCCATTTTAGGTCGAACCTTTTCCCTCATTTTTGCCTTGAGAGTTTTTTGGTCTTCCTTTTCTTGAAGAGCAGCCCTCATTTCCATGATGCCTGTTTTTTTAATAAAGTCAGGCAGCTCAAATGGAGGCTTTTCAATACCTCTCTTTCCCTGCAGATATTTACGCTTGAAGCACCAGTGCCGAGGGACAGAGACAGCATTACGAGTAGCTTTCAGATGAACAAGCAGCTTTGGATCCCGAGCTGTTACGTCGTGCATTTCAACGACATCAGGCCTATTCACAGTTTGCTTCAGTTCTGCAATGCTCATCCTCTTGAGTAGTTTAAGTTTACGCTTTGAGATTTTTTGTTTATCTCCAATCTCTTCATCTGAGTCATCATTTGCCTCTTCAGCAAGTTTAGGTACTTTTTTCAAGTCTCCAATATTCAGAGTAGGCTGAGGGGTAGAAGTCTCTTTTTCTTCCTTGGCATCATCCTCAGCCTTGAGAACTGGCTCAGTTATTTTAAAATTTTCAAAAACTTTTGCAAAATGCCGGTGAAGGGGGTCTGAGTAATCAAGCTCAATTTGCTCCTGAACATAAGTAATCTCAACTTTAGAATCAGAAATGGTAGAAACTGGTGTAGAAGAGGATTTTTTCTTCTTGTTTGCTTTCTCAGCCTTCCTTCTTTTTTCTTCCTCTAGCTGCTTATGTATCCATGCTTGTTTGGCATTAGCATCAGCTGACTTCTTTTTCTTCTTCTTCTTCTTTTTCTTCTTCTTAACCTTCTCCTTCTCTGATGATTTAGTCTCAACTATTTCAATATCTTCATCAGATTCTTCTTCATCTGCTTCAGAGGCATTGCTTTGCTGATCAGTTCCATCAGCAGACTGCTCATTCTCTGCCATCATGTTTGGATGAGCAGGCATCCATGGATCAAACTCTACACCATCTTCAGTATTTTCTTCTCCACTATTGGTCTCACTCTCACCATCTTGGGGAGGCTCCCTGTCATCCATTGCACGAACCACCTGTAAAGAAATTCTTTTAGCACTTTTGAGGTTTTACATCATAGTTATTGTAAGACAACAAAAAATTTGGAGTACATATAGGGCATTATATAAGGAATTGTCAATTTCAAAAAATAATATATCAAATGTTTATTTCTTTCAATGATAAAGTTTTTATTTGAATGAGAATATATTAATGAAACTCAAGAAACGAGTCATTTGTCCTTTTCACCCAGTACAAAAAAGGAGCACAAACTCACTTGCAGAATAAGCCAAACAAAACCTTAAAATATGATAAAGTAAGGAAGATGATTATCTAAATTATACAGACTAAGTGTGCATGACTTAACTTAAAACAAATAATAATGCAAGTAAATAAGTAAATATAACACACAGATCAAAATTTTCATGAAAATAAACCTATTTAAACACAGAAATGTTTCCCAATTAAAACTGCAAAAAATCATTTAAAGTTCATATTACATATATATTGTAAGTGATATATTTTTGCCTTGAAGCAACTTCCATGTTTTCTTGAAAGGTTTTGCTCAGTTCCTGACACGCTCATTTATATTTTCTTTCCCTTTCAACACTCTAAGACAATTAGGTCTACAAGGGATATTTTCAACAAATATTAAGTCTACAAGAGATATTTTTAACAAATATTAACATTTTCTTTTTTCATAACTGTTAAATTTATATTTTTTATTACCAACACACCAATGATGTCCTTAATGGCAAATTTTCCAATAATGAAAGTTTATAAGCAAGAAAAAAGAAACAAAGTTCAACAGGCTAGTGCAGTACCCAATACCATACTTATTTGTTAGTTTTCTTAGAGTTAAATTTCATCTTTATGGTGTTTCATACCTGAAATGAAGTTCAAAAACTATTTAAAGCCAAATCCAGTATAAAAAAACATCACAAATAAGCTTCTTTCATGCTTCATGTGCCATGCTTTGCAGACTGATCACACAACACTACTGTCTACTGCACTCAAGAATTAACTCATCCTAGTATCTCTCATGAAAACTTCTCTTCACAACCTGTTCAAAGTTCAACAATAAATTGAATTCTACTTTCCTCAATAAGGAAACAATATCTTTGGACACTTTCCTCAGATTTTTTAAGTGCTTAAGATTGTTTGGCAACTATGTGGTAAAATACAATTATCTAGATTATACATAATCACTTCTTTCAAAAACCAATATGATAATTAAGATATTCTTTGAAAAATTCATTCTCATGGAAAACAAGTGAAAAGTAAATATAGTGCATTTTTTCTCTTCATACTTTAGATTTATTCAATATTTTGGAAAGAAATGATATTGATAAAAATGTATTATCATTTTTCAAAATAGAATAAAATTATGAATGTAATTGATGTAACATCCTAAAACATAAATTTCTTTTTAAGAACTAACTATTAAAACAAATATAACTAAGAACAGACAATGATATAAAAACCGACACTAAAGATTATCAATTTCCTAAGCAGAAGTAAAACAGCATCTGTGTAGCCTCAACTTACTTGACAAATTCAGAAGCCAAGAAGATACCAAAAGTATACTAATATTTTAGTAGACTCTGTGCTTACTACTCACTTTAGAATCTCAAAATAGGGCATGCAAGTTTTGAAAACAATTAACTCTGTTGTAGTCTATTTGAAATGTACAAAACTAAAGTATACGATTTTGAAACACCACTGTGAGCACAATAGTACTTAATTTAAAGAGAATAAACATACTAGGGCAAATTTACAATATTTCTTACCATTTTATCAAGTGTTGCAAATGAATTTACTTTATAATATCTTTTTAATCTACAATGAGCTAATCTGCAAGCGAAAACGTATTAGAGTAGCTTTAATTTACAGGACACGCTATGAAATATGCCTTAATGTCTCACGGTTCCTAAATCGTGGAACAGGAAGAGGATTTATTTGCATCGTTATATGTCCTACCCATGAACTTGTTTAAACTGATACTAAAAGAAATAGCTACCAAAATATTTTTCAATAAAAACATTACAGAATCTTGATGGACCACTCATTTATGATAAAATAATATATTTTACATCTCTATGTATTATTTGCAATGTATACAAAATCTACATGTAAGGAAAATTATCAAATTTCATATGAACTATAATATGTGTGGGTTTATTGTTTGCATTGTTGCTGAGTTCCTCTAGGGAAGAAACGTTTGTTTTCATCATGACGAGACATACCTAGGTCTGTGAATTTCTGGTAATTCTCCTGTATATATGAGGTATATACAGGGCTGAGAGGAGATGAAATGAGGCAGTAATAAGTATAGTAGTAATGAGGGCTGAAATGAGACACAGATAATACTCAACTCTGATTTTATTATTTCTAACTAAATAGGTTGAGGCAAATCTCTCCATTTAAAATTTTGGTAGTATGTTGACGACAGGCTTAGTGGGTCAAACGATGGCCCTGTAGAGCATTGGATGTGTGTTTTGAAAGGAATTGGAGGCCATTAAAAAGTCCCCAGGCAAACGCTGGCCCTAAATCAAAATCTAAGTCTAAGGCCCCAAAAGAATCGGACAGATTTGAGACGGCAACAAAGCGCCAGGTCTGCAGTGTAACAGAGGAGTAGAGGAAACAGTTGAATATCTAGTCTTAGACTGTAGTAAATATGAACATGAGCGAGAGAGTCTCATGGATGTGGTCCATGAGCAGTATGGAGAGAACCAGTGAAATACCAGGTGTGTTGAAAGGGACTCTGGTATGAGATATCTTGTGGGGCCGGATGAGGAATGTAACATGACTGTTTTAGATGAAATGAATTATTTCTTGGCGCATGCATGGAATAAGCGATATTGATGTTGGATGTTCAGTTTTTTAAATATGACTACCTGCAGAGCATGTGGGGCTGTTTGTGACGAGCTGGATCTCCCAGTGATGCCCACACTTGGCTGGTTCGTTGGTATTGGGTGACTCAGAGTGGCCCTGGCGAAGTTACTTTGGACGACCCTGGCTCACAGGAGAAAACCCCTGAGGTGCCATCCTGTTGTGTGTGTGTGTGTGTGTTGGAGGAAATTGGAGGCCATTACAAAGACCCCAGCCAAACGCTGGACCTCAAATCTAAGTCTGTCTAAGTCTAAGGGTCAAGGCTGGTAAGGAAATCAACAAAGTCAACCCCCTGTAGTAGCCAAACAAAGATCAGCCCATGATAGTGGAGAAGTGAAGACGAAGGGACGAAAGTGAAAGACTCAGGAAGTTGCCCCCCTGCTTAAATTTTATTGGACTTAGTAAATTTCTCTGATGTGAGTATAAGGTCTGATTATCCATGCAAGGCATTACGGTAGCAATGTTAACTGCAGACATTTATATATAAGTGCAGAACATTTATCAATCATTTAAACAGTCAATAGTTTAGTAATATTAACGTCTGAGCAATAATAAGGAACTGAGGGAGTTTAACTTAGGCAACATAATGATTTATTCGAAAACAAACAAACAAACAACTTTATTTCCAATCAAGTACACAGTACATAGACATTAGTACATTGGGTTTTTCAAATCCTTAAGGTTAACATTCTTAGAGTAAGGATGATGGTGAGCTCCACGCGACGATCCTGGGATGTGTCCATGGGCGGGGAGTTGAGGGCTTACCGATAAGTGCGAGCTCACGGCGCGAAACGAGAAACAGCTCATATTCATGGCCGGGTTTCGAACCCGCGGTCTGTCTGCCCGAAGCAGAGACCTGATACCTAACACAGACCGCAGACCACTCGACCACGGTGGCTGCTGAGAACTGAGCATTGAGATTAACGAACTAAAAGTAAGTGACGAAGCATTTAAATTAATGCATGTGAAGCCATGGTCATTTAGGTAATAGCATAAAATTAAAATACATAAGAGGCAGTCTGAAATTCAAAGAACTGTGACGCTACTCATATATCCGGTTAGCGTTGAAAATGGCAATTGCAATAGCCTTGTCGACACTGAACAAGAACGCAAGAGAAGATAAAAACACACAAAATAAACGACCTCACAATTTACTATTAATAATTATGAGTCTATGTGGGCTGTCATAAACAACTTTTGGATTAAAGATAGTTTGAGATAGTACTTCAAATATCTTATCGATATCTTTTTAAGAAACTTTTCGATAAAAAAATTGTCGTCCTGCTGTCACCCTGAGTGAAACAAAGCAGACGTTGTGCGTTTAGCTACAATTACGAAGTGCATTTAAATTACGACTCCTCCAATGTCTTTTCAGGGCATGAAATAGAAAGGAACATGCAGTTTTTATTAATATAAGCGTGCATTCGTTGTAGATGCGTGATCGAGATGGTAGCACTGTACAACACATTGAACTATAGCGGCAGCGGCGAGAGTGAGTACTGTTTCGATATATGAAATGGCGTATGGAGCTTGCGCTTCTGTTGAATTGACTAGGTCTTCTCTGCAGGATAGAAAAACAGTATCTGAGTCTCATCTATTGTCACAATAGATGAAAAGAAAGTTCCATTCGTGCCGTCATCAAGCGACAACATCCTAGCAACTTGTTTAGCGCGCAGCCCTAGTGTCGGCCGTCAGCGATCGTGGCACCCAGCTGAAGGACAATTTTTGCATTTTTTGGTTTTCATGCAGGATTGTGTTAAGAAATTCCATGAAAATACCAACTTTGGAGATGATGTGATCTATACGGCGATCCTCTAAAATAATGTTCTCTACTCACTCGATCAGGTCGTCGAACAGGAAGAGTAAGACGACAGTTGAACAGTTTTGTTGTCACAAGAAGCTCTGTCTTCTTTGAACTGTCGTACCCACGAACGCACATTAAACACATCCATGACACAATCATCGTATGTCTCACTCAACTAGCGATAAATTTCAATTGATGTCACACCACAAACACGGGGAAAACGAATGATGACTCGCTGTTCTTGTAATAAAAACGTCGTTATTTTAAGTATCAAAAACAGTTCTCATCCTTGCTGCTTCTACTAGATTTTAGTGTGCTGCGCAGTTCTGTCATTTCTGTCACTCATTTACGGCGAGTGCAAGCGTATTTTTAAAAGCTGCATGTTTCTATCTGTTTACAGTCTTGAGAATACATCAGAGGTGTTATAACTTGAACAAACCGTGTAATGTGCTTTTTGAAAAGAGTTATCTGTGGGCGGAATGATTTTATTTCAGTCAACATTCAAACATCATTTAAAAACAGCTTCAAAATTGCATCCGTTTTAGTAGAAAGGAACTATTGGAAGAATAACTAATGATCAAATGGTTATTTTATACGTGTAATTGCTCAATACAAACTAATGTTAATAGATCTAAACTATAACCGTACACTAGACACAGCCAACATTAAACAATTTTCCACACACCTGGCCAGTTGCTTCTTCTTGTTAGTAAAAATTTTCCCATATATTTAAACTGTTACTTTTTTAATCCTTTGAATAGAAAACAATGCACAAGACCTTCGGAGTGTAGAGTTACTTTTCATATTTATTCATTAGCATAACTTGAATGAAAACTACAATGCTATCAAATTATACAATCATATTTTTGCCCGAATCTTCAAATAACGTACTGTGTGTGTACGTAATGCATTAAAATAAGGGTAATGCATTAAAATCTTCCCATAATGCATTAAAATTAGGTTATGAGTTATATACAGGTTTTATTCTTCATGCATATAAAGTTCGAGTTATCATATATTGTTGTACTGAAAACAGGACTGTTATATTCTAAAATGTTTGTTACTAAAAATGTTTCCTTTTATTTCGGTTCTACTTTTCATCCTACGTGTGAACCAATTCTTATTGTCTATCACCTCTCAACTTCTTTGCAATAACGAGCTTTTCTTTTTTCTTCAACACTTGAAAAAAAAAATTCCTGTGGTAAGCATAAAAGGTTTTGTGTGTTCAAACGTCTTCACATGTTCTTCATTTTCTAACCAAAACAAGTTCAGACTCTGAGACAAATACCTGTTTATCTCATTCCTTGAGGACAACCTTGACGAGTTATAATATAGGGCTGTAATTCCATGCTTAAATTTTCTTGCTGAACCTGCTAGAATATTTGTAAATAAAAATTCACCGAACAGTCACACGTGTACTTGATTCAGAAATTTAAAAATGCGCCCTTCTATAAAAAAATATAAAATATCGTTGGTAGCGCAATTGGGAACCGGTGTGGGCAAAGTCTATGTATATTTAGGACATTCAAGATTGTTTTTCTGCTAGAAGGAACATAACATATAATTTTGGGTTATCTTGCTTAAGTATTTGTGTATCATGAGCTATACATGAATATTTTTTACTCATGTTCTTAAATTTTACAAATTAGATATATTTTTTCACAGGTAAATGATATCCTTCGACATATGTATGTGAATTTCACACCTACATTTAGTCACAAAGTTATTCATGCACCCACCAACGTTTAATACATCATGATACTGATATACTGTACATACTCTTTATAAATAAGTACGCAAATATGTAAAAGTGTGTATAGCAAATTAGTTTTAACTTGCCAAGTCATCGATTTTGAAATCTCACAAGCAATATGAAAAGAAGAATGAACTTACAAGGGAATATTTTTAATAACAAAAGATAGACAAACGTCTAACCTAAAGTACAAACAAAAGTACAGCAAAAATAAAACAAAGAAGTACGCGTTTATCTTTACAATCTAAAAGCTAATAGCTCCAAATCATTAGACAATTTTATTGTGTATCTACACTACAAGATGTGTCAGTAGGTTGGAGGAATGGATAATATGGAAACATTATGGTTTTTATTTAAGTTAGGTGTATGGATATAAGTACAGAGTCGCTCTAGATCCTAGAGGCGTCGCTCATTATTTACTTCACAGAAAATTGAAGGATTAGAAGTTTTAAATAGATCGTTAAAATTTAAACAGTTGTCCGTATTTGTTGACTGAAAACAAGAAGTGAGTGGCTAGTATGTTTTATGGGAATTTTCTGGCTCTTTTTGATTAACAATTATGCTTAAAAAATTGGCACAGTAACTTCACAAACATTCCTTGAATCGCTTATTTTTATAAAAAACATGTGGTATTAAAACTATTTTCACAAATGTCAATCAATACATTAAATTGTTGGACCACAGACAACACTTCCTTCTATACCTCAAAATTTAAAAATGACACTAACGGTAACTTCGTAAACAAAGGACATTTTTTAAATTTTTTGTATTTTTAGATATTTTTATAAATTATCTCACCTAAAACATATAATATAACTCTTTTACTATTGCTTGCCTGTTTCATGTCTTACAGAAGCAATGTAATTGTATCTAATTAGGCTTTTAGATTTAGGAGGTCTCAAGAGGTCATGTCAACATGTGAGTAAAACAAACCTTTCTTTATTGTATAAATTTACTACATATTTACCAGACGCCATGTCCAGAAGAAAGACTTTCACCAGACGCCGCTGGTATTAAGCACCATAGAAATAACACAAGGTGTATATCATACAAGGATTGTTACTGGCCTTGAAAATAAATAATTAGCGGTCAACAGTCATTGTTGACGCAGCCTCATTGAAAACTACCCCATCAACAATTATTGTTGACGCAGTCTCATTGAAAACTACCCATCAACAATTATTGTTGGCGCAGCAGCCAACGTGTTAATGAATTGCCAAATGTAATAGAAGATATAAGTTCTGCCTGAATTTTCCCGCAGGTTTTGAGAATTAGAAGTCATGGAAGTCTGAAGATGGAATATGTTTGCAACCTCTGATGCTAGTGTGCAGTTGGACCACAAGCAGCGTGGAGCAGAACAGTAGAGACGAGCAAGCTGCCAGGCTGATTTCGTACGATGTGGTGAGCCTTCTTATGCCTCCTGCTCGTTCAGAAACTGCAGTGTTATTCACGAAGATGTGAAGGGAAAAAGATATTCATTCAATGTAAATGTTGAAAAATATAGCTTGTGAATGTGTGTCAGAGTAGAATATTTTTTACACGTGTCGACTTCGAGCACGTGAGTTAAACATTGGTCCTATGCGACAATAAATGTTGATCGTAATTATTTCAAAGGCAGTAAGTACAATATAAGTGTCTCGATATAATTTCAAGCAACGACTGATAAAACTGACAGTGTTTTTTTGAGGAACCAACTTCACCTGCTCAAGTTCAAATTAGACATCTGATAATGCTTTTATATCATAGTGCGCTTCATTGTTAACAGAAAAGCAGCATCGTGGAAGTATTGTTGCGAAATTTAAATGAGTGATGGACATTCAGTCAAAAGAGCAGCTTTATTCCAACCTCGCCATAGTTTGCGTGCCAATCGTTGGATGATGCAAATTGCACTTAAGAAATTTGATTGGAAGAAATTAATTCAGTAATTTGGAGCAATATTACCGAACACAGGCCCAGACATTGCGAACGTCGCAGCCATGATGATGGCGTTGACACCCATGGCAGAGGAATAAAGCTCCATGCCCAGCACGTCTATCATGTGCATGTGGTAGAGGCTCATGTACAGGCCGATGCCCAGGCCGAACACGACCATAAAGCACATCATCCAAGCTTCACTTTGGGTGATGAAAACAAATCCTGCGAACACAAAGAAGAAAACAATGAAAAATTAATTGATATCATCCGTTTGGCGTCGGTTGCTGTCTGTTTTATAACACCGTCAACAGACATTTTATATATTATTCCAATAATGTATATATACATACATATATCTAAATAATTATGTGCGCGCAATATGAGCGCCACAGGCTCCCAAGCTGAGGTCGAAAATTCTTCTCATGACAGTAAATCATCAAACATAAAACACTCTAGCTAATCGAAAGCTGTCAGACAACAGTACCTAGGGAAGTGAGGGTGGCGACGAAGACACCTATACCAAAACAGCAAGTTCTGTTGAACCAGGAGCGGTCTGCCACAGCAGAGACAAGGAGTCTGATTCCTGCATTCGAGAAGTTGGATGCAGAGATACACTGAGCTGCAAACTGTGACGTGTGTCCCGTGCTTTCCACAGCGAATGGAACTAACATAAGAAAGTTGAAATAGCCCACCATAGCTGTCGACAGGCTGAAACCTATCATCAAGACTTTTCTTTTCTTTAGCACGAGGTAGTTCTGTTTCATCCACTGTATTACCGGTTGGATGAGATCTGACGTTTTTCTAAGTAGTATGTGGAATCCCGATGAGCTCTCTGACGAAGACGTAACGTTTGTTGAGTCTTTTTCATTTTTGTCATCAAGTAAATCAGTTTTTACTTCAATAGATGACCGTTGTTTTCTCTTCTTCCTTTGCAGCGGACGGAAGAGAGCAGCAGCAACACAGCAATTGAGGATAACTGCACCTTGAATTAAGGTTGCCCAAAAGAAGCCGTAGTTGTCTTGCAAGAAGCGAATCAGTAAAGGACAAGCTATGCCACCAGCTGCAATTCCTGTCATCATGATGGCCATCGCCAGGCCGCGACGTCGCTCGAAATACAGGGGCACGATCAGAAAACTCACTGTTGACCCTAGCCCACCACTCACGGCTGAAAAAAAGTGAACTTTGAGACACACGTTTTCTGAACTGCATTTCTTTTTAGTCAAATGGGCACACACTCAGAAATAGAGAGTTATTTATTAAAAAGAAGTAATGCATATTCTAATCACAGCATTTATGCAAGTTTTTTCAATATACAACTCTGAAAATTCATTAAACTTACGTACAAGTACGCTGTAGACGACAATTATGAAAGCCAAGGAGTCAGCAAAGGCTAGCGCCATGAATGACAAAGAGGCAGTCAAGCAGCCGATGAAGGACACCTTACGGAATCCGTATTTGATGACCATGGTGTTGGTCATGAGAATGCCGAAGTTGAACATGACGTTATGCAGCATGAACACATAACTCGCCTCGGCAGAAGAAATCTTCAAATCACGCAGGCGACCGCTGAACAGGATCCCGAAGCATATCGTGATGTTTATCATCAATGCCTGAAAAGGATTACTTATATGTAAGTTTCACAATACAGGTAGGCGTCAACGAGACTCTAGAGAACCTACTTCGACCCATTATAGCATAGAATAGAATAAGGCAATAGGAACGAACTTTTTGCCCCATTCTTGTGTTGGTACCCAAGTCCCATGCCTTAATTCTAACTGCAGTTGGTCATACACAAACCGACCTCGGCGACAGCGGACCTCGAACCCGGGTCTTCCCACAGCACAAGCGGGTTCGCTCACCAGTCGGCCAAGCTGGTCATGTAGTGACATATAGTGTAATAATAAAAATAACAGTAAAAATACTACTACTAATAATAATAATCATCATAATGTGAATAACAAGAACAATAATAATAGCTTTTGAAAGGCTTAAAATATTGTATCATTGACAGGGGGTAATAATGTGTAAATTGTTGTTGACTTAGTCCTAAGGACAAAAAATCGAAGACTACAATTTTTCTAATTAATATATGATACATAAATATATATTCATTATAATATATATACATGTTACATCAGATGCACGTAAAAAAGAAGGTATAATCTCTATTACTAAAATATGTCTAAGAAATTAAAGAAGAACAATAGAGTTTAAATTCTCCTGAAATTTCGAGATTACAATATAATATTATAAAATCATGGAATGATAATCCTTGAAATGTCATGTATTCTTGCTACTAGAACCAAACTCTTAATGAGAGAATGGAGATAAGGGAAGGGGAAGGGTAATGAATGAAGTCTTTCATAGGCTACTCTGTCATCTCATCACGTAAAAACATACATATAAAACGGATGAATTATTCAGCTACAAGCATGTACTGAAAATTTAACCTAAGTAATAATATAAGCATCTCCCATATATCAAAAAACGTACTTGGATGTATTTCATTAGCCACAATATGTATGTGCATCTAAAAATTAATCAGTAAGTGCTTGCTCACCACGATATAGAAAGCCCCAATGAGCACAGCCCAGCCCCACCCTCCGTCGGGGGCCCGGGGTTGTGCAGGGAAGTCTTCATGCAAAGTTCTAGACACGCCATCGAAGACTTCCGCTGGCACGTCAGTCTCCAGATCATCCTTTAGCAATGTTCCTTCGGTGTCAAAGCCACCCTGTTGCAGTGGTAAGCATTCTAATTCAGACTCAAAGTTGACAGTCACAGGGCTTGGCCGTCTTGAAGAGTCCTCACGGATGCTCTGTGGTTCACTATTCTCAACACAGCACAACATGCTGCTTAACTTTAGGTCGTCTTCGGCGGGAATGTGTTTATATTTATTGACACAGAGCTTTTCTTCTTGATATTTTGTAATCAGTGCGTCACTCAACTGTGCTGAGCTATTATTAATAGAAGAGCACGAAGAGCTCGACATAAAAGGTTCTGCATGACACTCTTCTTCCTGATTTTCATAATCGCTTACTAGGGAAAACTGGGCAGCGTTTGTTGACATACTTGACACATGCTCAACTCTGTCTCCATCCATTGGAATATTTGAAGCCGAACTTGACACGCTTTTTTAATTAAAAACTTCTGGAAATTTACCATTGAAAGATATCATTGACATGTTCTCTTGATATTCAAAAATGTCAGTATTCACTATGGTTTTCTTGATTTATACCACTTCAATGAGTTTACATATTCAATTCTGAACAATTTCGTAAAACGTCTGTTGATGCGTTAATCATAAAGAGCATCACTGAGATATACCAATAGCTTAACTACAAATAGTTGAAGTTTATACACTAAGACTGAAAAAAGTAACATGAATAAATCCTTGAATAAAGTTCAGGGACCCTTTCCTTCATAATATATTGTTTATTGAAGTCAGTGACATAGTAATTTCTATGTGTTTGCACAGTATCCTGATCGAACAGCGAGATGATGCATTTGTAGCTCGTAGTTTGTTCAGTTTTACCATAAAGCCTCGAAATATTAGAGATGAGAAACTGAAATTTTTTACACACACTTCAGAAATACGACAAAATTTCACTATGACTTTTTTATATATTAGTCGTGCAGTGTCTTTGATAAAAAACTACGATCTAAAATCGCTTTCACATATAAAATTCAAAATTCCTTAAAAGTTTTTCTTTCTGTTTTGCAGTATCGCTGTTAAATGGAAACCTGGACCTGTGAAAATGAATTTCATGTTACCGTCACAGAGGAGGTATTGCATTGCAGAGCAGGCGTTGCATTGCAGAGCAGGCGTTGCATTGCAGAGCAGGCGTTGCGTAGCAGAGCCGGTGTTGCATAGCAGAGCCGGTGTTGCATTGCAGAACCGGTGTTACATAGCAGAGCCGGTGTTGGATTTTCCATGCCCTATGACTGACACCAAATTCCAGCTCTTCATCTACACCACGCCTCAAGCATGAAGTAAAGCGTTAATCATAGATCCGAGTCCAAAAACTACTGGCATTTCAAACATTTGTTCCTCCTGAAAGTCTAGAGAATAATGAAGCCTTAGTTTCATAAGCACTCCCCCGGACATGTGTTCATGAGTCTATATTTTACGACCTCTGCTAATTTTAGAAAACAATATCACTTTAAGATAGCTTATCTCTTGCTTATGAGCTAAATCATTTGCCTCTAATTTACTACTTGTGGCATCTCAGAAATTCGTATCAGTCACACGTCTAGATCTTCAAGCTATCACAATAATTTTTCGATAAGTTCATCAAAACCCATCGCAAATCATTACTGTGCCACAACAATAGTTCATAATTATTTACTTCCCCTACCCTGAGTAATGTGTTAGTATATTTCATGTATCATTATTCAAAAAGGCTTTTGAAATAAATAAACAAATATCAAATCAATCAATTAAAATCAATCTGAGCTTGTAAATACTGTACGAACGAAATATTGTGTCGCACTTTGGCACTCTGTTCATTGAATTTTAGTTCCCACTGTTGACGATGGAGAGTTTTCAGCGCTATCAAAATCTTAGTGGTAGAGTGTTTATTGCTCAGTTCTGTTCATTTTTACAAGCTAGCTGTTCTTCAGTTTGAAAAGTCGTGTCCTTTGGTTACAAACAAAGAATCACCTACATGTTGCACACAGTCATATGAGCTATTACACCTTAAATTCTAATAACACATGTTCTTTTAATATTCAGAAGCATCATTTTTAAGTAAAATCGTTCTGTTATGGGGTTCATTACCTTCGAACAATGTTCTAATACAAATGAGCAAGTCTTCGTGATTCAGCAAATCAGATGAACAGCTCAAGTGAAGAAGATGCTTAGGTCTTAATATAACAGGGAAGAAGATTTACAGGTGTGTACTCGTATTACAAATCAGAGATAAGTGACCATACATACACATCAGAGCTTCAGAACAACTTTAATATGATGATTTTGTTAGATATTTGTTTATTCAAGAATGAATGAATAGTAGAAAATACGGGAAAAAAATTCACATGTATTTCCTAATAGTGACGACACCATAGTTATAAAGATAAATATATCCAAATAAATACAAGACATGCTTCATGTCTATTTCACTTGTACTTGAACATACGCTTTCTCCTTGACGTCCACGCAGTTACTGACACGGCCGCTGAGCTGAGCAACCGAGCCTGTAATATGGTAAAAAGGTGCGAAATTACACCTTTTATTGTTGTGCACATGTTTATTACCACTCCTATTGACAATATTATGTAACTCACCGCTTTCAAAGAATGTCCTTGGGCTTTCATACGAGAAGAACTGGTCATTAATAATTCATCTTACCTGTCCTAACTTATGTGATAGTGGTGATTCCCTATCATTATTAACATACTTAGATTAAAACGTTAGATAACGTAGCGCAAAGGTTATTTTTATCGTTCATAACGATGTTTCATATGAAAAAATGACATCCCAACTGTGGCAGTCAGAAACCCCTTCACAAACGTGCATACGCTCAAATGAAAGCTTATCAGATGATGTATTTTCGTAGAATGAATATTGCTCTCAATCTTTGTACCTTCCATCATAAAAAGCTGAGAGATCTGACGTGGCTCAACTGTTGTAGGTAAAAATCTCAAGTACACTTTAAGCAATACATTTTAAAATGATGGTTTGATTTCAGGACTCCTTGCTTTGCAGAAGTTCGAAACTCGATTTCATATTTTTTCCGGATGTGTTACTGCCTGAGTCCATAAAATGACTGATCTGCAGCCTGAGTCTTGTGTTGCAAGCGATGTGAGGAGTTGCACTGCCCCACCTTGCTTTTTCTATGTTATTCACTCACACACACAAGCTCAAACCCATAAACACACACAAACACTGTTACGCAAAACACACACAACCACAAACACACTCTAATGCACAAAAATATTCACACACACACATGTAATACATAGATAACCACACCCAGACACAATACATACGTTGCAGTTGCACCTCAGTATGACCACAGACCCATCAGACCGTGTTGATCCTAATCAATCATATACGAAACGTGAGAAGATTGGTACATCGTAATTCAATCAGAACTTACTTCTCTGTCTGAATTTGATCACACTCTTGAGCTTGAATGTGAGAATAATCCACAAATTTGTTATTTTGGCTAATGAAACAAGTCATGCTTAATATTTGAAGCACAAAATTGGGCATCGTACATTGTACACCCAATTACATACGAGTACGTACACCATAATCCAGATCCATAGCTAGTCAAGTTACCACTGAAGGTCTAAGTCAACTCAATGTTAAATTTCAGGTAATTGTGCAGGTATTAATACTGCGCATACGTCGAGTGAAGCAATGTTTGCCTGCTAGTATACGGTATAATAACGCTTGAACTTAATGAACAACTCGTAGTTCTACGATACAACTTTATTTGGTGGCTCTACCGATGCATAAAATTAAGATAAAACGTCACAAGCTCTGATCGATCACAGTGGCCATTCAGTGTAATTTGGATCATTAGCTTTTGCTGTCATTCACTGAAAGCAATATTTGCTGTATTCATTTGGTAAATATTCTTACAGTACAGACATCATACTGACATCAGTGTGTCGGCATAATCGCCTTATACAGGGTGTCTACTAAAAAATAGCCGATTTAAAAACACTGAAATAGGTTTCATTTAAAAGAACAGGATTTAAAGTTTTATTTAGTATCATACATACGATGTGATAAATATAGAGGTACATCTGTAGAACTTCAATTTCATTCGCGGTTTATTAGCCCCAAGAATGGCATACTTAACAGTTAAACAGAGACAATTTGTCGTTTTACCAAATAAAACTTTAAATCCTGCTCTTTTTAATGAAATTTATTTCAGCGTTTTTAAATCGGCTACGTTTTTAGCGGACACCCTGTAGAGCGAGGGGTTGCAGACGATGTGTTAAAGCATTCATACAATTGCCAAGGTATTTCAAGGTCGAGGTCAATAACACGTTTTCCTTTCTAAAGTTGAAGATTTAGCTAGCCTTGTGCTGCAGGGTAGCTCTTGACGATCTATTTGTTAGAGAGCGGTTTTTTATCTCGCTATCTTAAGTTGCCATGAAAAAAGCTGTATAGGATACCTTAAACCTGGTCCCAATCAGGGTTGTGCCCTGAAATTAGGAAATACCTACAAGCGTTCAGTTCAGCTTGCAACGCTCCCTACCATTCTTTTTTGGTGAATTTTCTTTACTAGAACTCTTTTGACTCCACCCATTCTTACCTCGGTCTATAGAATAAATAATATCGCAAGTACCTATTACATTCTCGCCTAGCCAGTATCAGATAAAATTAGTGTTGTAGTTCATTTTTGTATTCTTTCAGATGAATTGAAACACAAATGCTTTGAGAAATTCTAGGCCATTAGTTACAATACTGTATTATTTTAAGCAGAATAAACAGAAGATGAATGTTCGAATATATCAAATTTGTTCACTTTAATAATTTTTAAATTCTTTAAGTACCTCTCAGCATATACATTTCAATTTAGCTCCTGCCATGTCATTACCATTACACAACACAATAGACCTTTTCATTTTGCGCCTAGTTAGACGAGTAGCTTCTTATATGAGAGTTACATTTTTACAGAAGAAGCAAATCCCGAGCTTTTTGCTGCCAACCTCTTTGCCATGGTTGCATCCGCTCTAAAACGTTGAGTGAGTGAGTGCGAAATCACATGACGCAAATCTGCGTATTTTAGTAGCTCCAAGTCCTCAGCCTGTATCCAAGAACAGTTTTGAGAATGCTGACTTGATGCATGCAAAAAAGTATATCTGCCACGTAGGAAGAACACGTCACACAATTTCAATAATTTCGCCATTTGATTATTGAGTGAGGCCAGCCTAAGTCAAGTGTATCTTTAATCTCGCTACACAACAACGATCACAAATAGATTGATGTAACGAGTGCCAGATAGTCAGAGAAAAGTATTCTGTGGTAGACTATTTCAGCGTTATAGAGACTAGAAAAACTGTGAAAATTTTCCATCGAATTAATTATAAGCCAATTGGTTTACTCTTTAAAAGATTTCTACAGAAATGCTAAATTGTGTCACTATCACACGACTGCAACGCAGTTGAATTTCTTTATGCTCATAAAAATACACGTGCTGGAGAGCGTTTATTTCCTTCACCTTTTGTTGAACTAAATTGTTTTCTCATGATAGACACTGTGCTTGTTGTACACTTTTCATGTTCTATTTTCTCAGTGAAACTGTAAACCTTTTGTTCATTGTACTGTACTGACTGTTACCTCCTGTCTGCTGCTGTGATCCCGTATTAATTCATGCTGCAAGTGAGCCTCGCGCTGCTTTTCATGTACTGCAGCTCTTCTCATCAGACAGCGGTCTTCAGACGCCTCTTTCTCTGATTTCATGCAGCTGTTCTTCTCTTATTCGCTGCCTGTAGTGCCTCACCCCAGCACAAACACCTAGTCTGGTCTTCTTTCTCAATGCCTTGTTCAACAATTTTAAGAAATGTCAAACTTCCTGAATAAATCTTTACAAACATAGGAATAACTATAGTAAGGTTATAATTTATAAAAGATCCTTTCCATACAAATGAGAGTACCTTTAGCCACCTGTATCTGTCGCGCTAATAAATTTTTATTTGTGAAAGCGTTGCAAAAGGCTAACCAAGGAACTAACTTACCATGGAAAAATCAAAATTATTATCACTGTATGACACAGATCTTCATACGAGAGTTTTACACATTTACCCATTGTCTTGTCTGCTTGAGGTCACATACTAAGTTTAGATGCTAAGGTAAAACTAACATAAGAAAGTTCAGAGTAAATCGCTGCAACCAGTGAACGCTTTTATAAGAGTTTATACAATGTCACGTACCTAGAGAAGGTGGAGAAAAATGCTCTACGGAAAATTTCACTTTTCGTTGCGATTTATTATGTATCAAGAAACTACACCTTGGGGACGAACATTATGTTTCACATTGGCATTACACTACCACGGGCGCAGAGGGTGGCACTCAACTTGTTAAATTTTCGAGGCCATGTTACTTGCAAGGGAATGCCAACAAATTTTGTTCCCATTTCCGTCATCAACGTTCAAACCAATGTCTTGCATTTTTCAATGTCTATTACGAGACTTATGTTCATCAAAAACTGCTTCCTGTAAGCATGTTCGGTACAAGAACGCGGCGCAGAGAGCGCGCGACTGTCTGTGGTGCGACGTAAACTGATGTGCAGCTTTAGAGGGAAGGACCTCTTCAGTAACTCGGGGACGTTAGCAGCTGTAAAGAGCGTACTCGACGTGCCAAAAGTCTACCTAAGGTCTTTGACTCAGCCACGTGGTGGGCAGCTGAGCTTTATTCAAGGGCGTCACATTGTCAGGGTCGATCAGTTCACAGAAAGGAATTCAAATTAATCGATTAAATTAGTGCATGAGGCATTGCTCATGCTCTCTGATTTTTATACGAAAACTAGCTTATGATTTGAAACGTATAACTGTATTATAGTAAGCGATGATCGAGATATTGTAGTCAGTACGACGCGGACAGGAACTTTGACTTCACAACGATTGGCGTGACAGGAACATTCAATTCACAGCAAATTGCGACAGGAACATTTAATTGACAACAATGTACGACACGAATATTTAGACTGTCTATTAGTTATAAATTTCATGACCTCAAAATCCCGCGTATTTCATGATAATAATGTTATACAGAGTAAGATCTAACTTGAACGCAGGGTATCACATTGTCACCAGCAGAAAAACAAAGAAAAAATTACAACTCTTAACACTAAACTAAAAGGAATATAATTATTACCGAGCTCAATGCAATGAATTTTATGAACGTATAAATTATGGTTTTTGAACATGAGAAAAAATATTGTTTGTTCTTTAACTTCATGGCTGGCAGAAAGAGAAACTGTCAGTTTCAGAAAGCAGTCAACTTCTGCAGCACCAATTGGTTCAACAACGCAGCTCGTTTACTGTAAATAAACACTTATTCATATTTTACAATTTGAGCATTTTGCTGGGTAAAAATATTTGAAATAGGAAGCGGTATGTTAAAACCAGTCTATTAGAAACACAGAAAACTACTTTTAACGATCAACTACCATAGAGGAACACGAATTAATTCGAGCCGTGTTTTCGTAGTTCTCATCGTTCAAGTAAACTGAGTACCTACGAAAAGGAGTGAGAAATTGAGAATAATAAACATTGTATATTTTATGAGCTCGTTAATCTAAAGCGGCCTGTGCTTAACAGTTGTTGCTTTGTTTTCGTTACGTGCCTTCATAGTTGTGTCCCAACTGATACCTGCTGCGTCCCAACTGATACCTGCTGCGTCCCAACTGATACCTGCTGCGTCCCAACTGATACCTGCTGCGTCCCAACTGATACCTGCTACGTCCCAACTGATACCTGCTGCGTCCCAAC
>VCRD01000053.1:314569-356668 GCA_006783055.1 Trinorchestia longiramus
TTTCAAAGCTTTATAGTAATTGTATGTACAAAGTAAAGATTTGCACCGGCTAGGCAACCACATGTAACGTGTTAAGTATCAAAAACAGTCTTCAGTCTAGCATCTGACGCAAGAGTGCTGTGCAATGCTGCTATCTGTGTCATGCAAGCACAACGAGAGCACGCATATTTTGAAAAAAGCATATTTCTATTTCCAGTCCTGAAAAAAACATCGGAGGTGTTCTAACTTGAATGCACCTTGTACGCTACTGTTGTTGTTTTCTCTTTATTCCTAGCAAATATCTTCAAGTTTTGTTTTCAAGTTTATTAGACAAAAGTTGCAAGCACAAAAACAGTACTACAGTAGATGCAATTTTTGGAACACGTTATGGAACTAATGTGTCAATGTTCAGAATGTTTAGATATGTTTTCTACGTAGAGTAACTAGTCAAGATAAAAATGTGTGCTAATATAGGAACATAACACATTTTCCACTAAATTATCCTAATTTTAATTTTGCCAAATCGAATGTTCTTGCACCAATAGAGTTAGCGTTATACACACTCAAAAACAAAACAAACAAAAACGTATATTCTCAGGTACAGATAATATGATGCGAGGCTAATGAATCATTGTTAGCACAAGTCTGGAAAACATAGTGAAGTGAATCCGTCACTCTCCACTGTTGGTGTACACAATGAAGGAAACAGATGTCCTCAAGCCTTCATCTAAGGCGCCAGATGGAGGCTGGAGCTGGGTGGTGGTTGCCTGCGCTTTCTACAACTCGGTAAGTGCTTGCATGCGATGACTTCAAACACCAAGATTTTTACTAAATTAGTTCATTTAAGTTAATGATTACTATGCATGTTCCATGAGTAATAAGAGTTTTTTTTGAATAGGGGACAGTTTTTAACTTTTTATCTATACATCAGAGCCTGAACGTTAACCTATTGAAGCTATCATTGACTCACGATAGATGAATAAAATGATGCACTGATTTAATCTATTGATAATCTAATTTTAATGCACTTTTATGCAGTACCTTCATCTTCATAAAACGCTACTGCCAGATTTCTTAATCTTTTTATAATGACCTTTTTGACGTCTTTATGCTGACAGCCAAGGTGGTAATTTAAGTGCATGAAGAGATAATAATCAACTGTAGCTAAGTCTGAACTAAACAGATGATGTATAAGGTGTTTCGAACCTCATGACGCAATGAGATCATGGTCTCAATGAGTCACGCGTGGACGAGCATCGTATCGTCGTGAAGCAAAACTATTTTTCTATTGAATTTGTATGGCCCTCTGTAAACGCTTTAACACGTTGACTCCGAAGTGGTACGTACGTGTACCACTGAGGTTAGGTTCTGTAATTTTTTCAGATCCTTCTAGTGACTATGCGTACAAAGTGAAGTTTTACACCAATCAGGCAATCGCAACAAACGTGTTAATCTATTTTCTTACTTCTGTCTTCTTCCTACAGTTATTTTCTTACATCTTCTGTCCAGCTGTCATAGCGTTTTCTCCACAGATTTCACTACGCTGTAAATGAATTTTGGCCACTTTATCGTCCATTTTATTTAAGAGACGAATAACAGAAAATGTAAGAACACTTATATTTTCTCCCTGGTTAGTACACCAGGATATAATTGATTTAAATTGAACGCGGCTAAGTATTTGTTTTGAAATTTCTCAACTTCGTTTACAGATCATCCTCGGCACAATCCCAGTAACATTTGGCATTGTATTCAATGGAAAAATGACCCAGATGGAGGTGCCGTCCACTATAGTGGGTTTGATCTACAATTTATTCAACTTCAATTTCTACATTTCGAGCATTTTCTGTGGCTTCTTGAGCGACAAATTTGGCTGGAGGAAAGTGGGTTTCGTGTCGGCCACCATCACTGGGGTGGCATACACCTTCATGTTCCACGCTACAGGCCCCGGCCTCATCTTCATCTTATTTAGTGTAATTTCAGGTGAGAGACTATGGTCATTATGAACTCAAGTTATGCTTAAGTAACCTGATTTAATCGAGTCAAAGTGAACTCCCTTTTTGGTTGGCATTTACATTTCATTTGAACTATGCTGAAAACTTTGCAAAGAGTTAAATAATTTGTACATATTGCTGCTACGAAGTCAACAAACTTTCAACCAGCAATGTATTGTAGACTTCATTTCACTTCTGCAGGTTACGGTGCTGGTCTGGCATCGTTCATCGGGTTTTTAACAATTCCTCATTATTTTGACCGCCACCGCGGTCGCGCAAAAGCCATCATCATGACTGGAGTATGTACTGGTCAAGTGATCATCCCTCAGCTGGTGAATCGGTTGCTCGACGTGTACAGCTTCCCTGGAGTGTGTCTCATTTTAGCTGGCTTAATTTTTAATTGTGCGGTTTTTAGCTTGTTATTCTATCCCATGCAGAAACGGCCCATCCTTGAAGGTGATATGATGTATGAAGCTGCAAAAAGACAACAAAAAGTTCAACTATCGCTAAAGGAGATAACTCACAACCCACAATCCAACGAAAAATTTAACAAAAAACGTCCAAAGCCATTTCCAACTCGAGGCAAATTTAAAGAGATTTTCAGTTTAACATGGAACCACATGTGCCAAGTGAAGCACATGCCCCTCGTAATCGTGACTTTGAGCTTCGCAATACTCAATGTGGGATTTGGTAATTTTACGGCTATATTACCGTTCGCAATGGTTGCTAGAAGTCACACTGGTGCAATAATATCCAGCAGCTTGTCAATGGGAGGTGCAGTCAATACCGTAACGCGCTTCTTCGTCTACTGGGCATCCGACAAAGACTGGTTCAGCAGAAAAATTTGTTATATTCTTGGCTCCATCATAGCAGCGGTTTCTGCTTTCGGTAATTATCAAGCATCGTTTCTATAAATACAGAAAGTGAATTTTGTCTGGAACATGTGTCACAGTTTCAATCCATGTGTTGTTCTTGCAATATATATTATTATCTGATGGTAAAATGCACTTAAACCATTAGCACCTATCATACTGTATATATGTAGTAGGTAAAGTCCATTAGAAATCATTCCCTTTAGTCCAATATTATAAATATTTCGTTCAAAATTACGGTAAAATTACATAAAAAAGAGTAAAGATAAGTGATAATTCACGCAATATTTTGATCAGTGTGAAAATAATTTGGTCGTTAAAGGGTTAATATTCTCTAGACTTCATTTTCTTCTCCCAGGTATAGTATTTGTGCTGCGTGACGCACAATTGATCAGGGTGTGCCTTGCTTTCTGGAGTTTTGGAATAGGATCGACCATCAGCGTCTTCCATAACCTGGTGGTGGACACGTGTGGTTCCGAGTTGTCCTCTTCTGCAGCCGTCATCAGCAGCTTGTTAATGGCAGTCTGCAACATTGCGCTAGGACCTCTCATCGGTAAGTTTTAGGCACGCCTATGAATCAGTTTTAAGAGATTAGTTGAATAACACCATTCTATCAGTTTATTCTCAATTTTTTGAAAAGGAAACTCCCGTTCCGATGCATACGATTTTGATAACGAATATAGAAGTGAAATGCGGCTATGGATTTTTTAGTAAGCTCCAAGAAATAGAAAAAAGCTCTCGTATGATACGGATAAAGAGGCTTCGCATAAATTCGAGAAGGGGCTCAAGCGATCAAAACAATTATTCATGGCAAAAATTACGATAATGAAATTGAAAACCTATTAAATGAAATCATTAGGATCATTCCTAACAAGCAGTTCAATATTATTAATTCGTGTTTTTATCGAACTGGATACAGAAAATTGAACATATTGCCCTTCATATTGGCTCATAAGTAATAAATTTCTCGTAAAATTTATTTGTTCCACCAAATTCTACCTTCCTGAAATTGCCGATGAATGTTATGAGACCCTCATGGTCACTTCAATTGTTATGTTATGAGACCCTCATGGTCACTTCAATTGTTATGTTATGAGACCCTCATGGTCACTTCAATTGTTATGTTATGAGACCCTCATGGTCACTTCAATTGTTATGTTATGAGACCCTCATGGTCACTTGGATGCTACTGGACACCAAATCTTCAACTGAACTTCAGTTACACCTGAAATTGAGAGACAATCCGCCAGTAAAAATATTCTATCTTCAATTAACTTCCTCTTGAACTACTCAAAACTAATGGTGGACTTTTCATAATAACATTTAAGAAGAAAATTTTAATTACATTGACCATAATGTTTTTAAAGAGTCTCTATTCACTAAACGGATCATACAATGTTGTTCAAATTTTATGACAGTTTTTCATTTTCTTGGGTTTATATTTGTGTAGCATTAGTGATATTTTTCTTGCAGTCAGCTGCGCTAAATGATTCTTCCCAAATGAGTTCCTATCACGAACATCCTGCAACACAATACAGTAATGACGGTCTTAACGTCTATTACTATTATCTTCATTACTAATAATTTTGTTATTAATTAATAAGAAAATGGAAATATGGTCATCAATATTTTAAATATTGTTTTTATTACGTGTATCACTTTCATTACTAATTTTATTATTATTATTAATATCATTGTTTTTACTGCCAAAGAAATTATACTCGGGTATTTTTTTGCTTTTTTTTGAAAGAATACAAGTAAATTCCTTGGAAGAGACCAAAAACAGGATTGCAATTTTGTCAGAACAGGTTTCTACTAAAAGGAGTATGTATTTTCTGTTGGTTAACGATATAAAGATCGATATTTTTTGTCGCATCATTCGATGCAAGATGCACTTATAACTTATCTTATAAGCCTCGTTGATTGTAGAGCCTTTATCCATGGATAGCCTCAGGCTACTTTTTTATGGGAAATCATTTAACAACCTTGAAGATCTAGTTCTCTGTAATTTTAGGAAGTGGGGAACAGAAGTGGATTGTAAGGGAACCTGAATGGCTTAGTTCATGAACTGCTCTGCCTGCTGAGGCCCATCTCTGTGGCTTGCTTGCAGTCGTAATATCAGTTCTCGCTTGAGATGCAACTGAGTTGTCATGTGAAACTGGGAACTCAAGAGATGCTTTCGTGTTATGAATACACAAGTTCTTGTAACATGTCGATTTTAAATTCTGAAATGTTGCAAGCACGTCGACTTTTATCAACTGTAGCGTGGTAATCACGTGTGCTGGAATAATTCTTAATGACCTCCAATTCGCAGGAGTGGTGAGAGACTACACATCGTACGAAGTGGCCATAGGTATGACAGCAGCTCTACAGCTGGCGTGCTCTCTGCTCTGGTTCTTCATGCCTCTTGCTAGGAGATACGACTTGAAAAAATTCCCAGACCGACAATCGCCTAAACAAAAATCAGAAAGGGACCTCAAGCAAGGCGCTGATGTTGAAGCTTTCAAGCATGAACGAGCAGATGAAAGTCACATAAATATAGGATTTATAGTAGATTCAGGTGTAAATCTTACCAGAAGACACAGTGCAGCGTAAAAACTACAGTTTTCAGTCGATATGTTATGCATTAAAGTTCATAACTATTTTTGAATTTTCTAAAAAGTAAGCGATTTAGTGCACAATCAAAATTGACGTCTGTACAGAACAAGGGTTTGTAAAGAAACATAAAATGGTGTTCCCTTCCATTCAAAAAATCTCGAGGAATGGAAATTTATCTTGAATATTTACTCAGGTTAAAAAAATAGCGTTTATAGACACATCAAACTTTCGTAGATTGATGAGGAAACTGCAGGGGATTTTACGTCAATAGCCAGAGAACAAATATGTAAGAGCCTCGTTCATTTTAGTTCACTCAAACTACAGGGTGTCCATAAAGTCTCTTTACTATTTAAAAATTTAATACAAATGCAATTGATAAGATATCTTATTCAAATTTGCTTTATTGTATTTAGTGTTTATTAAAGTTTTTGATAATTTTTTGTATTTGTGTGTTACATGGATTTTGTTTATGAAAAAGGGGCTGTTAAGATTTTATGAGACTTTTCTAAGAGACTTTATGGACACCATGTAGTTTAGAGCGGAAGTTAATTCGAAATATAATACATTATCTGTAAGTTGTCTTTATCGACCCACGACAAGGCTGCAAGTCACTGAACATCTAGACTTGAAGAGTACCTCTGAATATAAAAAATAGTTTAATTACAAATAGTTAAAGTTTATACGCCAACAGTCAAAATAATATTACTAAGAAATGTGGGAAAGAATATATTAATTTATAAACATCTATCAATAATGCCGTGCACTGGCTCTTTCTGATCGAGGTTTTCACTTGAAGATTCAAAATACTAGAAACTCGACGCTGAAATGTTCCAAAACCGCTTAAAAATTGAGGCAGAACTTTTATTTCACTATCTGTAGCTCTAGAATCTATAATAACAAGGTTCCAGGAGTGCACGTTCACACCAGTATAAGACTTGTTTTTAGTTTTTGTTGCATCGTTATTGAATGTAAAACTGGACGACTAATAATGAGTTATATTCACCATGCCAGATCAGATATGGAATGTTCCACATCCCTTGCTCAAGACTAAAGTGCAGTTCACTATCTCTGCTACGCGGCCTTGGTTATTTGAAATCCTAGAACAGCCCATAAAGCAGCGCAATATTCTTGTTTTAGCTTCATAGCACACGACTTGTGTTCATTCGTTTATATTTTATGGCCTTTAGTAGCATATGAAATTAGCAATCACTTACAGTGACGTATCTTCTCTTGCAAACTGCGTAACTAATATAATTTGCCTTTAATTCACCTCTGCTGACGCTCTGGAAATTTGTGTCACTCAAAGAATTTGGTGTGCAACCAATTTATTACACCAATTTTTTGCACCAATTTATTACACCAATTTTTTGCACCAATTTATGACACCAATTTTTGCGCCAATTTATTACACCAATTTTTTGCACAAATATTTTACACCAATTTGTCACACTAACTTTTTGCACAAATTTTTTACACCAATTTATTACACCAAATTGTGACACAAGCTAAACATGTACATGTAGTTCTTTCAAGTGCCTTCGCATCCACTCTTCCTGGTCGGAAACAGTTGGCGCACACAAATTTCGACGTGGGTCAAAAACAGCTGGTGCAGACTGCAGAGGAAGAAAACAGCTGGTGCAGACTGCAGAGGGAGGAAACAGCTGGTGCAGACTGAAGAGGGAGAAAACAGCTGGTGCAGACTGCAGAGGAAGAAAACAGTTGGTGCAGACTGCAGAGGGAGAAAACAGCTGGTGCAGACTGAAGAGGAAGAAAACAGTTGGTGCAGACTGCAGAGGGAGAACAGCTGGTCCAGACGATGTGAGCTTCGTCTGTTTTATCTGTTGGCTTTCACATCATGCAAAACATCAAAATACATTACAACTTCACCGAACAGTGCCCATACAAACGACTAAGCATATTTACGGCGTTGTATAGGTGGTGTCAGCAGGCAAGAATAACAACGCCAACTACAGATTTCACTAGAAAAGCATTTAACAAGTATGCGTTTGACGAGGTGATTACCTACTTTTATCTAACATTTGTAGGTTGGTGCATAAATAATTTCGTCGCTATCTGTATAAAATAGACATCTGCTCCACAGGCATACTTCATTCATTAATATCTATGAAAAAAACACACCTTTAAAGCTATTTTTACGGAACATTTAGACATCGACTGGAGTAATGAAACCCAACTTTTAATAGTTTTTTCGGTCAACGTTCAAGTGTTTTATAGAAAGTAGCGTGCTCATTTTTTAAAGTGTGACTGCAGCATTGAGTCCTGCGTTATTTCAAATAGTTGTTAGATGCAGAGTTATTTTAAATAGAAAAAATGTGCTTTAGACCAGTGGCCTTCAAACTTTCATCCGCTGCGACTCCCTTTAAAAGATTTTATTTATGTACGACCCCTCTATCTTTAGCAAAATAAAGAATAAAATACAAATAGCAGAAAAATTTGATGTTTATGAAGAAAGCGGGTCTACTGTTAATTCTTTATCGTAAAAATGAATATTTTATCCTGATATAACATTATTACATACATAAATTAGAAAAGTATGATACTAGATTTCACGACCCCCTTTCAATGGTCGCGTGCCCCACCTGTGGTCGAGGCCTACACTTTGAAGAATAGAATAGAATAGAATGAGGCTATAGGAACGAACCTTCTGGCCCATTCTTGGGTCGGATAATTACTTCGATAATTATTCGGTTGTTTACCCAAGTCCCATGCCGTATTTCTAGCCGCGTCAACCATGTCGGCAGCGGGATTCGAACCCGGGTCTTTCCGCTCACAAGCAGATTCGCTCACCAGTCGACCAAGCTGGTGATGAAGAATAGCTGGTGAAGCTGGTAAAGAGCACTACTTTAGACAATGCCGCTAGAAAATTTAAATCTTTCAATGCAAACTAAAACTTGTGAGTCGTTATAGTTTCTTGAATATTTGAATTTGTACATGGTGAGCGCAATTAATCGCAATGTTGTCGAGCTTTCCGCTGAATCAAAGTAGATTTCATCGATAACCCCATAGCAATGTAGTAAAATACAAAATTTCAAAATCAGACGCATGTAAATAGGAAATTCCACTTCAAATACATGAGAATCATCGAACTGCAGAATGTTTTTCATCAACGGCTTCCTTAAAGTTTCCTAATGCTTTGACCTCACCGATCAGAGGTCCAAGAACGATGTTGCAAACTGCCATCAACAAGCCACTGATGGCAACTCCGGGGTCATACAGTTACCAGCCGCACGTGCCCAGCATAGTTCAATGACTGTGCACATTTTTTCAACATATGAAAGTTTTAATGTTTGGTTTTTTAATTTTGTATAGCATTGCATGCATGTATTTATGATTGTATGGATGTATTCCTTATCAGACTTCAAATTAGTATGAGTTTGTGGCGATATGTAATAATTGGTGCTGTCTATTTGTTATTAAATTGATTAATTAATGAATTTAAAATGGAAACGGAAACTGCTTTTTGCCTACTTTTGATCGTGCAATGATTGAGTGGCGATGAGTTTTTATCTCTCACACTTGTAAATGACACAATTAACTAAATGCAAGGCAACAAAACATTATCGCACTCGGAGGGACTCCAATCCTCCGAATATATGAAATATTTAAAGGATTGCCGATTCTTTTTCAATGACTGTTATGAGAGAGATAAATAATACACACGGAAATTTTAACATCTATTATTCTAATAATCATGGAATGGGAAATGCGAGCCATCTACTACATTTTGGCATGTGAAGCAAAACATGATGTTCTATTAAACAGTGCACTATCAACAGATCAATTGCATACTCAATAGCTGAATAGTCAAGTCCAATACGCTAATTTAACTTCCTCGCCTATAATCATAGTTTATCACTAAACACTCGTCCTCCTTTATAATTGTATATTCCATCTGAGATGTTCAATTTTTAGCATGCATGGACTGAACCATGTCGGTTTAACTTGGGGTAAAGATATTATTATACACTTTGCAGTGTACTTAAAAATTCTAAGAAGATACAGCATGTAACTTGAGGAGCAAATGCTCAACCCCAATCCAGGATCACATGACTGAAAGAAGAAATTTCACTTATTTTTTTAAATGTTCGTCAAGAAAGGACATTTCGTGAAGCAAGTAAGCTTCGAGAGTGCATAGAGGAATAACATCTGGATTGAATATAATATCAACACAACGACGCACATCGTCCTATTCAAATCCTATTCAAATTCAAAACATTTAGGCAAAATTGCAAGCGATGATACGTAACATCAGACATTGGCAGATTACAGTCAATTTGTAAAAAGTTTTAATTCATTCTAAAACCTGATACTACTCTTGAAAACGATTCTACGCTTACACAGCTTACGAAGAAGTAACTGTTACCAAATAATGTGAAAATCAGTTTAGTGAATTTCAAGAAATATTCGTACAGAGCGTGCAGCATGCAATCATACAAGCACTACGCATCTCTTGCATCGTTACAGTTTTGAAAAACAACAGTTCACATGCGTTTCCTATTCCTGAACTCATTTTAGGGCGTTTTTATAAAGTCCTCCAGTGAACTATCCACACAGTATTCCAGAAGAGCACATCGAAAAACACTGGATAATCGAGTTCAGAACTATAGTAAAATTTGTCTATTACAGCATCATATTCAAAATTCATTTTTTCAGGCTGTGAAACCTCACTTGTGGACACACACTTGAGTCAGAGGTGAATCCTTCATTTATTTGGCCACACTCGATACTTTCACTCGCCATCGCTTCAACTTTTTGGGGCTGTGAGGGTGTTGTTTCTGATGCCGTTTCTGGGGGTTTTTCTCCCCCAAATTTTTTCTCGTCGTATTTTTTAGCGAGCGGCATGAACAGCCAGAGTACAGCAGATATCAACTGAAGAATTGCTGCCATGCTTAAGCTCACTTTGTAAGACGTATAGTCTGCCACGAGGCCTGAAAAGTCAAAACTTTTTAAGAGTATGCAGAAATATGGATGTATTTTTTCAGTGTTTTTAATTCAAGAAAAACACAAGGTTTCTTCACTGTTTTAATGGAAACTTCAGGCCATCAAAAGTGCAGCTCTGTATACTGTAAATGCTTTCAGATTAGTAATATAGCATTGAACATACTATTACGCTCTGAATGCCACAATCTATATTAATATAGACTACGAGACGTAAGTCTATTTTGGCATAGAGATATTCAAATCGTATTTACTTCCAACTGTTGATCTTATTTAATCAGGTTAGACAAGCCTGATGAATTATGTGTCTGCAATTGATCAACACCAACTGTAGCAATAAAAACCAATTTGTTAGATGCATATACTCATTCGGTTTGAGATTACAGAAAAATATTTCATTCAATACACACATGCTCAAAAAATCTTCTCTCTATTATACAGGGCGTCCATAAAGTCTCTTATAAAAGTCTCTCAAAAAGTTTCAACAGCACCTCTTTCACAAAGAGGATCCCTGAAAAACACAAATGCAAAATGTGTTTAAAAACTTTAATAAACAGTGAATACAATAGAATAAATCTGAATAAAATATCTTATCAATTGCATTTGTTATAAATTTTTGAAATGGTAAAGAAACTTTATGGTGAAAAGGCATTATGATTGCGTGCATCAATTACTGTAACTTTTTTTGAATATTTTTGATGTATTAATCCATTTAGTTAGGTTACTATTACACATTTTATCTGATTAGAAAATGTTTACAATGTTTAGTGAATAGGTATACCTGCTGGTGATTGCATCATCACTGCCCATTAAATTTATACGGAGCTTTGCTGCTAGAAACTAATATTTTACACACCCATTATAGGTCCCAAAACGATGCTGCAAAAGCCTATCAGTAGGCCACTGATTGCGATTCCAGCTGCATAAAGATCCCGGCCGCAGGTGTCGATCAACAGGTTATGGAAGACGCTGTAGCTCGCCCCTATGCCAAAGCCCGAGGTAACAAAGCAGGCCATGACCCACCAAGTGTTATGCAGCACGAAAACTGCAGCTGCAAGTACAGTGAATGATAAGTTTATGCAATTATCAAACATTGAAATAAGAATTGTAACGCACCGAATGTTGCGAAAAAATTGTTTGTTTGTGACGGTGGATTGTAGTCAGTGATTCAACGTTTGATATATAGGGATGGTACAAAATTAACGTTTACGCCAAGTTGGCATTCAAATTTACAAAGTGGAGTTAACAAAAATTCACATCACTTTATCCCTAAAAATAGTAACATATTATGATGGTGTAAGCGATAACTTGTGACAGCATCTGAGTTATTCTTTCACTGAACTGTCACATCACGCCCATGAAGAAAATTCCGAAGTTACTCGAAAAAAGGTATTCATGATGCATTTTGAGTTCACATATGTACTTGCTGGAACCACTAGGCATGCGAGTTGAACAGCAGGATTAGACGATGTCGTATTGGCAATGATCATAAACCTTCATAAAGCTTCATAAACCTTCATAAAGCTTTATAAACCTTCATAAAGTTTAGATCGTCGCTCAGCATCAAATGTCACTATAGGAAGCTTAGTTGTCGCTTCTGATTTTATATAACCTTCCGTCGGGTACAACTGATATTAACCCTTTCGGTACCATGATGCAAATATCAGAACCTTTTCAACATATTTAACAACAAATTTAAAAAAAATGCTTTGTGATGTTTTACGATCACTGCATTGTCCGGATCAAACTGTAGCTTGCACTGCCCTACCAGCGTTTGCACAGACACACGTGTTGCTCTGCATCTTAAAATGTGAAAAATTGGAGCGGTACTTATATGTACCGTCAGTATCGAAAGGGTTAAAGTAACTGACAACACAGTTATTTTAATTTTGCTAAACACTTGCAAACTTGCGCCTGACAGAAGGTGAAAAGACATTATGATTGGCATGCATCAATTACTGTAACTTTTTTTGAATATTCAACAATGTATCAATTTATTTAGCTATGTTATTATTACACATTTTACCCGATTAGAACATGTTTAAAATGTTTTATGAAGGGGTATAGGAGCTGGTGGTTGCATCATAACTGCCATTAAATTTATATGGAGTTTTGTCGCTAGAAACTAATATTTTATTCTTCCTTTGTTTATGTACAAATTCAAGTGAGAGATTTTTCAAACTATATGTACATTTGTTTGTTTTATTTCAGTTCCCTAATTTTTACTATAAGATTTTTTCTCAATTTATTGTTTGTATCCTTAATTTTGATATCGATTTTATTGTGTCATCATGTCGGTAAATCAACACAAATAAAACACTTCTATCTTCTCATCCCTTTTTGAAAACCATATATTTTGTAAGTCCAGTCGAAGTCATACTTACAGAGGAAGGAGACGCATGATATTAAGGAGCCAATGATGAAACTGAGTTTTCTGCTGAACCATTCGGCATCAGATGCCAATATTATGAAGATGCGGAATACAGTACTGGAGGCAGCCCCTGCTGACATGCAGTATGAAGCTTCGAAAGGAGGATGACCTATAGCAGCCATGGCGAACGGAAAAAACGTCACGTAATTAACGTATCCAATCATTGACAATGTAAAACTTAGATTTGCGATAAGGAGCGGCAGGCGTTTCACTTGGCAAACATGATTCCAAGTTAACGTGAAGACCTGTTTGAATTGTTCGAAACGAGTTGGTGAAAGTGAAAAGTCCAACTTTTTCACTTGGTGTTCACTCTCCGGGGGATTCTTTATTTTATTAAGCCCTGTTGGTGTCTCTAGCGCCTTCCTTGTCTCTTCATACATCGCATCACCTTTCAGCATTGGTCTTTGGTGCGTTGGATACATAAGAAGGTTCAAAGCGGCTATGTTCAGAATAATTCCTCCGTATAAGAGACATGCACCATAGAAGCCATATTCGTCGAGTAGCAGACGCAGCAGCAAAGGAAGAACCATCTGACCCACAGATACCCCAGTAGTGACAATGGCTCCTGCGCGACCGCGGTGGATGTTGAAATAGTGAGGAATAACTAGAAACCCGATGCCAGCAGCGATGCCAGCACTGCAACCTGCGAAGTCCAAAGTTTTTAGAGAATGACTTATAATATTTTAAATTGTAATTGTAGTAGCTGGTTACATATCCTTCTTTTTACTTAACCTGAATTAAAATTATGAAAATTTATCTTCTGTGGCTTCTACTCACGAATGAACAATCTAGAGATACTACAATTTGAGCACACTTCATTTGCATCAGAATACGAAGAATTGGAAGAGAAAATATTTTATAAAATTATCCAATACAAGGAAGCTTTTCAGCCGTCAAAATTATTAGGAAATCAAACGAAAATATGGTAGTGTGTTAAACTTTACTCCAACATATATTATAACTTTCAAAGTAAAATTGAACTGTTTTCTAATAATCTCGAACATCAATTGAACCCAGTTTTGCTCAAGAATATTTTTGTGCAATTTAGCCTTACATAAACCCCGGTATGAGTTACAAATTTTCGTGGGAAACAAGAAAGACACTAGGTGAACAGTTAGTTTAGCAATTTAAAGAAAAGAAGAACATTTGAGGCATGATGTAAAGACAAAGATAAAAACCTTATAAAGGATAGTAAGAGAGGAAAATGAGAGATCATGATAATACTACGAATGGCAAATATTTAACTCATGTGAGATAGAATAAATATCTGAAGGAGCACTTTTCAGAGGATAAAAGAATACACTGGCAGGGAGTAAAAATGTGAAAAATGAAGTGTTATATTAACTGAAGTATGTTAAAGAGAGAAGACGAAACAGTAAAGTCTGTACGAAAGAAGTTTACTAGAATTTTCCATTTTCTGTAAGTCTGGGGTCGACATACAAATGTTTAGTATTTAAATGAGCGCCCAATTCATCAAGAAAGCGAATCACTAAACTTGTTTGTGTTTGCTGAATCAGCCTAAAAATTCATAAAAGCTTTTACTTTACTTTAGCAACACCTCTTTGTAGAGTGTCCTCGAGTATTTTATGCATGTGATGTACCCATACATTCTTAGGTACTCGTGCAAAAGGAATTTGTGATATGGAAGCAGAAAGAGTTAAAACACAACATTGCATTCATTAAACCATTCATGATAAGAGTCCTACGTTTGTAATAAAACACGAATGCTATTTTTGTTTTCGAAAAGCGAGTTACTGATGTCTACGCTCACATATCGATATTTGTGTGAGTTTGTGAATAACATTCTTGTTCTTTCGTCTCCTTTCATTTGTTCCTCTGTACGGTGGTGCACATGGGTTGTAAAGGAGAACATCAAAATTCAGGAGGCAATATTTTTCGATTTATCAAGTAATAAATTTGCATAGAGAGGACAAAATTGATTAAAAATCGACAAGAAATGAATTGTTTATAAAATTATTAGTCATAATCTTTCTTTGTCTGACACATAAGTTGAAACATGTGTAACGATGATACCCTTGCGGCTTACCCTGCCTTAAATTATGAAGGAATCAACAAACTTATCCTGCTTTAACTCAAGCTGCTCCCTTGACTCCCTGGTCCAGAAAATATCACCCCTGTGTTGATAGCCACACAGCGTGTAAACATGGCACTGAAATCAGTGTTGATGAGTCTCCCTCAGGCTGTCCTTTCGGTCACAACCCTGTTATACTGCTACCACCAGCTTGGTCGACTGGTGAGCGAACTCGTTTGCGATGCAAGAAGACCTGGGTTCGAGGCCCGCTGCCGCGGTGGTCAGTTTGTGTATGACCATCGCTTGGCTAGAATTACGGCATGGGATTTAGGTACCAACCCAAGAATGGGCCAAAAGGCTCATTTCTATCACCTCATTCTACTCTATTCTATTCTATTTTACTGTTGCAAATCCCACTTGGCAAACTCCATTTTTCCGACCTTGTGTTGGTCCTTCATACCATGCATCTTCTCACTACGGCAAGCTCTAATTCTAGTTATGTGCATGATTCTCCTGAAAGTTTCCCTTCCATTCCAATCCTGGCTGTAACTCTCCTAATAGGCTACTTCTTTATTTCTTGTTCAACATCAATCTCTAGATCTTTCCAGTTTTATGTCCTGGAAATATATATTTTTTTGTTTCTAAGCTCTTCTTGCAATCTACAGCATCTTTCCCCGCTCTCGTGTTTACAAACTACTTTCCGTTGAAATCATTGAATTTCTAAAGAGTCTTCACCAAAATTTGATATCGATTTGTCACACTGCAATCTATTATCTAAAAAGAAAGTTTCGGAGATTGTCTGTTGATATGCTTGGCTCCTTTTAAGTTTAACTTGCCTTTGACACTTCAGAAACTCCTTACAATCAGAATTCGTTTTGGAATCCCTGAAAGGAAAAATATTTGTGCTGAAATTTAAATTTATTATGTAATATATCATGATATATGTCTTCCTGAATTTGCTGGGTCACTCTAGTACGTGTGAGTCCGTGACTAGTACTCACATGTTAGTTCAATTCTATTCTGATTGGAGTAGTATCCAGAAACTATTTGTCATAGTAGTACTTAATCATCGTTAACTAAGCGATTTTATGATAGTTATTCATATATTATGATGAATTTTGAACCTTCAAGAGAAATCGACAATAGGAATGATGAGATTACTCTCAAACGAACATCACGCATTGTCACGGTTTATTTTGTAAAAATATCACATTATTCGCACTTAATGTAAATTTTCTAACTAATGTTAGTTATTCACCTGTAACAATGCTGAACAAGAAGCAAAGGAGACCTGGACCGTTAACAAAGACCATGCAGATGTACCCCAGTGCTGTCATGGAGGACATAACGAAACCTACGCTTCTCCAACTGAACACGTCACTGAGCGCCCCGCTGCATATTCTCAAGACGTAGAAGTTGAAATTGAACAAGTTGAAGATCCAAGTGACTGTGGTTGATGACACTTCCATTTGCGTTAGCTTCTCATGGAATAATATGCCGAATGTCAGAGGGAGTCCAATGAAAATGAACTGAAAATCGAAAAGATCAAGTAACCGTCAATAGGGTCATTTCAAACCGTCATGACGGTTGAAACCGTGATTTCAAATGCTATAGATTTACATACATTCCATAGTTGAAGTTAGTATCAGTTGTTTTTAATCCCCTTGATAATGAATTCACTCTTTAAGTCAAATCGGATTAATATCACAACTGACACCAATTTTTATTAAATCCTAGTGTGGTTTTTAAAATACGTTTTTAGCATTATAAATAACTATCCTCGATCCTCGATAAAAATAATAAGTTTAGAAAATATCCATCTAATATATCCATAGATATTTTTATATGATATTGAACTATTAGAGTCGGTCGCAATATGTTTCATGCGTTGTTCAGTTCTTAAGCAACTTTATTGCCCTTTCTTCAGATTCATACTAGTTCCTTCAGTTATGTACGACAATTTTTTGACATTTCTCCATAAATTTTTCCTCGTCAGCGAAGGCACACCAGAATAATGTTGATAAATAATGCTTGCAGCTACTTGAAGCTTCCAGTCAATAAATATTTTGTGATCACAAGAGCTCTTTGTTCTTTTGTGAGTGGCATTTCGAGGGACATTGAAAAAAAATGAAGAAAAAGGAATGAAAAATCCATTATTCAAGATTATACTTTACTTATTAGTCTTATAATGAATACAAAGTCAAGTGCTATCATTTGATAGCTTTTCAGTGAAACTATGCAGAGCTTCGGGTTACCTTTAATATTTTACATATTCGTGTAAGCACACTTATGATATCCTTCACCAAACTCATTTTAGAATTTACAATTTTAGATGCAACTTTGGGAAATTTTCGACGTATAAAACTAATAAACACACAAAATTTGTTCAAAATTGTTTTTATCTGTCACAGTGCGGAGATATATTAGTTTAAATTGTGTTTTTTGTAGATCCGTTATATACGGCACTGTATTATATTTTATTATTGACAATGTATTAGAACATACATATAAAGATCCTGCTGAACTTGGCTATGTGGTAACAAGTGGTAACATTAGTTACAATAACCACATTCTATGCAAAGAAATATGAGGTACGAGCTAAGTCTACGGAAAAGATAATGAAAAGTTTTATGAAACTGGAACGACAGATACACGAGAGCTGAATTACGTCGATGTGTACAGATAGACAAACAGAGAGAATCATCAAAATGCTGTTGTTCAATGTTACGTATATGAATGAGTAAAGATGTTATAGTTTATACTAACTTCACACATTTAAATGAACCACACTACCGTGGATAATTTTATTACACACAGGGAAAAGATTGAAAGAGACGTATAACACACTTTTTAATCAGTAACACACTTTTATGAATGCACGTACCTGACTAAAGAAAGCACAAATAGCAATCACCCAACTCCACCCACCATCTGGTGCTTTGGGCGACTTCTTTTGCGGAACATCATCTGTTGGTATCATTCTGTCCTCCAAGCTGTATTGAATCGCTTCCAAATGTGTCAAAAATATGTACGAACTCAAATTAACTCCCTAATCTTGACATCACTAACCTAAACTCAAAAAGAGACAGTTGGATGTTGTCACAAAATAATGCAAAATTATCCAGAGATATGCTGAACTTTCATTCTCGATATAACGAAATCCCAAGAAAGTAATTTCATCTGTCGGCATTTCAAAATTTATCGCTACTGATTAATCGACTTCACGTTTTACCTCCATTGTGAGTTTTGAACGATTTTTGCAGGCTTACGTTCCTGAAGTCTTACCAATAAATTATCAATTCCATTTCAAAACAAAGATTCTGAATACGACTGGCCTTACAAATTAGAGGTTAAAACAAATTTCGCACAAATTGAAGTGTACGTGTTCATAGTAACGTATACACATAAGCAAACATTTCTTCTTTATTCAAAGCGACTTAACCTCTGTGAAAAAGAAGAGAAAAAGAAAATCTTCAACGACCTAGTAGTAGAATTAAAACGCAAATCAAGAAATGTACAATGACTGTCATGCCCCGTTTCCAAATCACAGAGTTCTGTCTGAACAAAATTTCACCTTCGAAGTGAAGGTAAATGTTACCTTTCGTATATGAATAAATAAATATGAATTTAAATTTACAGTATCCCGTTGTAGATCACAATTACATAGCACCAATGGAAAAAGTTAATAAATCGTATCCAGGATGTATTCGTTACTAGTTCAAAAATCGAGGTACAAGCTGTGACGGACTTTAGGCAATTAATCAACAGATTTAGTTATCGAAAAGCAGGTGTCCAGAAATACAGTGGTACCTCGACATACGAGTATCCTAACTTACGAATTATTTAACCTATAAATGGTCATTTGGTTCAGATTTTCGCCCAACGTACGAATGTTTTTTGGTTCAAATTTCCATGCACGGAAATCTGAACCAAATGACCATTCATGTGTTAAATAATTCGTAAGTTAGGACAATCGTATATCAAGATACCATTGTACTGCATTTTCACAGTACCCAAAAAGTTTATGTAAGGAAAGGTTCATAAAAGCTATATATTGCACTATTTAAAGAAAGTTATTAATATTTTGTCCATTATTATTGTCAGTAATACTAGTATCTTAACGAAATGACTTTTCATTGTGGTTTATGCCGACGTAAATGCAAACTGAAAATACGAGAACCTGCTCATGGATGGGCATCAATATTTTTCAAACATTCTGGCTATATTATCGATGCTTCTTTCAGCAGTACAACACTTGCTACTACTGCAACACTTGCTACTACTGCAACACTTGCTACTACTGCAACACTTGCTACTACTGCAACACTTGCTACTACTGCAACACTTGCTGCTTCTGTTTATGAAAATAATATATATATGCTAAAGAATTCTGGCCTTGCGGCTCAAAATAAATATATCGTTATAGTACCTGGAAAATTTGAAGGCTACAAGTACGTAGTTTTCGATTACTTTCGAGCATTTATAATCTTAACTTTCAAATGCTATATTGTGAATGATCTTATGATGTATGTTGTTTTTAAAGTGAAAGCATTTTTAAATAAGCAATACGTTTGCTTGTGGGATTATTCTGACGATTTCTGAACATTGAAATAAATCACGCATAGGAATACAGAGAGAAAGAAAATAGAAAAATAACCAAATTCAAAACAAAGTAAATGTAAAATAGAAAATTCCATAAAACTTTGAATATTATTGAGAAGTAGCATTTATTTCATTACATCATAAGGCAAGAAAGTGAACGGAAGCTACTTTTTTAAAGAAAATCTTGGACAGCAGCGATCGCACAGCTGGAAAACCATTGTCTCTGTTTTAAAACCTAAACAAAATAATCTGTATTTACAATTAGCGATCCTCATTTTATACACTAAAGCAAAAATTCCTGGTATTGCTCGTGTCTATAGTAAATATACGCTTGTTAATTTAAGAAAATTTAACGACAATTTTGAAAAACACTTACGTAGCCTCTTCTCGTTTTACTGTTATACATACATAACAGCGTATTTTCCCTAATGTTGCATAGACATGGTGAGTCAAAATATGTGTCATCAGGATTGTCACAAACTTTCACTTGTACATTCCTAGAAATAGGCTCCTGCATATGCATTGGAAACACGCTGCTCTTGCCAGTTTTTCTAAGTTTCACCTCCCCGTATATCACAGCCTGGTGAAAGACTCATATCACAGTCTGGTGAAAGACTCATATCACAGCCTGGTGAAAGACTCATATCACAGCCTGGTGAAAGACTCATATCACAGCCTGGTGAAAGACTCATATCACAGCCTGGTGAAAGACTCATCTCACAGCCTGGTGAAAGACTCTCACTGGGCCTTGAAAGCTCATTAAAAATCCCCATTTGCCTCACAAATTGTGTGCCCATGCTATCAATATTGGCCTTCTATCGCGTAAAATCAATGTATATGTGTAATGTAACCCATAATCACTTTAATGTTTGAATTACAAGCTATGAATGCTAATACATTGCCACGTGACCGAATGCTCCTTAAGACCAAGAATACTTCTGAGTTTTCCGATAGGCAGGCGATCATTCAATTATGTGAACGAGGCGCTTTATAGCTTAAACTCTATTAGGGTTCAGTTCACATTAATTTTTCTGTTTCAACACCACAAACCCCAAAATAGACTTACTGCAAGAAATAAAACAATTAGAATTACGACCTCGAGGCTCCTCTAAAGACAAACATAAATAACTCTTGAAAAATTCAACTTCGGTACAATATCGAATAACATTACCCTTAATTTTGAAAGCTCTCAATAGCCACCAAGTAATTTCCTTTGATTAAGGATTAGTTTATTTCGCAAAGTACGTTCTGAAATTTCAAATGGGACCGATACACCGAGCACCTGATGTCGTCGATACTAAACTAATGAAATAAAACCAAGCCCGAAAAGCTGATACAGAAGAGTGAGACAAACACAGGTGTACGTACACATGATTCTAGGTAATAGATCAACTGTGCATGTTGTGAGTTCGGGGCATTATTCTTTGTTGTTTGACATAAATGTTCAGAAATATCGCATACTACTCTGTATATGCAAAGTATCCTCATACAGTAAACAGATAACATGAATTTGTTCATGAATTATTCGACGAAAACGTTAGTAGACAATATCATAAAATTTCTGAAGAATTTTGAAGGCCTCTTCAGAAAATGATTCGTTATAATAAAGCCTCGAAAAAAATCCAGCTTGTGCACTCAGTAACTGTGGAAGTAAATTCTAGCGACTAGCCAAAGCTGAACAGTTGTTGCGATTGATGCATAAACTAATACAGATGGAAATACATAGATGTCGAGCAATCAATCAAATTTAAAAAGACTGGTCGAATCCCACATATACAGTATTTTAAAAAAATGAAAATGTCTGACGTAGCGAAAGTAAATATGACTCTTATTTCCTCAGTTTATCATGCTTTACATCATGAAGTATTTAACAGTAACGTCTATGAAGAGAATGTTCCGATGTCTCGAAGTGAGCAAATAATAATAAGCAAAACAAGGATTTGCCACCAGAGTAAGAAACGAGCTGTCAAAATTATAAATTTATTTTTCAAGCTAATTTGGGGATCAGACATTACTGATTGGAAAATTTACAAAATATAAATGCCTACGTATGTATATCATACCGTAAAATCAGTATAATTAATTGTCATTCTTATTATTTATTGGTATTATATGCAATAAAATATTAAATATTATATACAGCATTCATGTCATTAAACTAAGTGCATAAGACACATAGTTTCGATGAAACTAAGACGTTTTTAAGGCGTCTGAAAACATGTCTATATTTTTAAGGTTGTGGGAGACACCGCAACCACCAGAACGAAACAAATTTCCCCTGCAATGAGATCGCTCATCATGGGTGTGATTATTTAACTCACCTGTCGACACAATTTTTGAATGTGTTCACTGGGCCAGCAGAAACGCTGTTTTCAGGCAGCTGGTTTCTGATTGCCGTAATTTTAACAGATAAGAAGCTTAGAGCTTGGGATGTCTTGACGTTCCTTATTCTAAGTTGTTAGAGGTTATTTCTGGCTTGCATGTTATTGCCTCTGTCGAACAGCCCTTCTAAATGTAGATTTCGATTTTGACGCTGAGCACGATTGAAAGTAGAAAATGAACATTTTCAGACATTTCTCATCATGTAGTACAATTTTTGTGCTCTAAACTTTTGTCGAAGAAATAAAAATAAAGCCTAAAGACATTTGCTAGGAATAAAGGGAAACACTAAATATGTATAGGGCACATTGCCTTTTCTGTTTTTTTATATTTAAAAACTGGTATATGCAGGATTCGCGTGTGTGCTATGGCTAAACTAACTTTTATACCAATCAAGGAGAGATGTTTGGGAAACAGAAAAAATGCATTATTTGTCCACTGCACAGTAAATAAGATAACGTAAATTTACGCTCGTATAAATAATATGACAAAAACATTTTTAAATCCAGTGAGTTAAATCGTTTCGAGCCAATGCTCATTCATGACAAAACCTACATCTATTTCAAAAGTGCTTAAATGTCTAGCGAGCACTTGTGTTGAATTTCGTTGAAGTTTCCACAGCATAGATCAAGTCAAGTTTTTTCATGATTGATCGTGATTATTATCTCACATTCTATTATATCGAATCTGTGTACACTCTATGTTTCTTTAGCACTGGACATAACTCGCATTTGAGTGTTCCTTCTAAACTTGTTTGATTCGGGCAAACTGGTAACTCTGTAAATATTCAGTAATTTAGGGACAGATGTTTAGAACGCACCAATGTTTGTAAAAAATCATGTAGGTATCTACTAGGATCACGCACATTGCTGTTTGAAGGCTGCTCTTGTTTTCCAAGTGTAAATTTGAGAAATGCTTTTAGAAACCAACCGAATGAAAGTTGCGTAAAATGAACAGCGGCGGAACAATAAAGGTAACAAACAAAAATTGTGTGCATAAAATCTGAAATCGGATCATTGCATCCTAAATAAAATGAATCAATAGCAAATATTGAAATGAGAATATTCCTAATAATTATAGGTCGACCCTGGTTTAAAAATGTTAACATTTTTTAGTTTCAGAAAGTTTTAAAATTTTGTTGTACACATTTTTAAATGCCAATCAAAGCTTAGTTTTTAAGATTGAAAAACTAAGCACCAATCGTAATCTAGTTCCAGGGTAATAAGATATTTCATTTTTAGAGTACTGTTGTGGAAAATTATCCCTCTGGCTACTCGTTAATGGCTAGGAGTACAAGAAGTAAGCGATAGATCATTTTTCACGTAAAATCGCTGAGTATGTTTATCCACCGACAGCAATCTTTTGTAGGAGTAAGTTGCAGCTCATCTGCACAGGCTCACAGAATTTCGTCCAAATGAAACGAAGAAGCAATTTCTACTTCAGTCCCCACGTTCTCGTCATCAGTAACTGGCATCTGGAACACTGGTAGAACTCCGCACTGGTGGATGGTGGGAATTCTCGCCTAAGACAAGATGGACTTAACAGTAGTACCTCGACATACGAATGTCCTAACTTACGATTTATTTAACATACGAATGGTCATTTGGTTCAGATATCCGCCCATGAAAATTTGAACCAAAAAACATTCGTATGTTGGGCGCAAATCTGAACCAAATGACCATTCGTGTGTAAAATAATTTGTAAGTTAGGACATTCGTATGTCGAGGTACCACTGTATTCGTATTGACGTGTCTTTAACCAAGGTTTAACATTCAATAGATATGTAATTTGCTGCTCAATCTGTAGTCTAATTATTCTGAATTGACTATGATTGATCTGAAATTCAAGTTTATTTTAAATTCTAGTACTAATCACAATTTCAGTTGCATTCAAAATTCGAGTATTACTCCAAATTCGATTGCTATTCGAAATTCAAGTACTACTCCAAATTCAAGTTTGTTTCATGTTACATATTTTCATTCAATTTTCCAGCACATTGCAAAGTGTATCATAATATCTTTACCCCAAGTTAAACCGACATGGTTTAGTCTATGCATGTTAAAAATTGAACATCTCAGATGGAATGTACAATTATAAAGGAGGTTAAGTTCTTAGTGATAAATTATAATTCTTGGCGAGGAAGTAAAGTCAACAATTTTTTAATCTCCTGGCATCGCAGAGTCTTTTTGACGTTACAGGATAACAAACTGGATTTTTCGTGCTAATTCTGCTGGAAAACTTTAACTTCATTGTAAACTGAACTAACTAGCGTACATACATATTTTAGGTAATAGTTTAATTGTCTGTAATGTCTAGAAATGAGATTCAGTGATTCCAGGACTGGTGTATGATGAGGTATTAATTTGGACAACTTCAACTCAAAACGTTGAAATTCCTGCAGGGACAATAATAAAATGATGAGAACCACAGGAAAGTTTCTATTGTTACCTACTGCCCAATGTCTTCAATTGCTTCTCTATATAATTTTACTTGATGTTTGGATTTTTCTTTACACATTCTGATCAAGTCAATAACTTAGTGTGGAAAGAGATGAAAGCTCTAAAGTTCGTAATGCACAAATTATCAATGCTCTTGAACTTTCTAGCATCGAATTTAAGTTTATTTTTACTGCATTCAGTCCTCTTCTCCAAATCGATATTTTTGACAGGTGTATACTTACCTGACTTCATAATCCAAATAAAATAAATTTGTTCAACACATGTGTAGACCTGCTCAGCTCGACGCATGTTAGAGGCATTACACGCGTGACAGCGAGAAGATCTTTCTGTCTCGCTAGCAAATTGCGTCAAGTGTCAGGCTTTTGTGATCAAATTATGTAGAAACAAATAAACTGCGGTGTCACTCAAAATATCACTGTAAAATAAATCTGCATGCAAGCGGTACATACAATTTAATATGCCTGTGTAATTGTGTAACGGCGAAGAATAAAGTTACGCAACAGAAGTGTATCTACCTCGTGGTTACAAAACTACTTTCATCCAGAAATTGTTGAAAATCTTTGCAGACTTGGATTGCACAAAACCTCGACTCTATTTTAAGATTGTTTTATTATTTCGTTCGGATAAAATTCTGTAAGCCTGTTGTGATGAACTACAACTTAATTGTACAAAAATTGTCGGTGAATAATGAGTGCATTTAAGTGAAAAATAGTTTAACGTTTACTGTACTGTTAGCTATTAACGAGTAGCGAAGATGAAGTATAAGTGAAAGAAAATCTTCCTCATCAGTGCTTCAAAACTGAGCTACCTAATTACTCTGGTACTAAATGACGATTGCTGCTTAATTTTTAATTTTAGAAAACGAGGTTTTAATTTACATACATTCCAAAATGTGTACAGCAGAATTCCTCCTTTTTGAGACTACAAAAAATCGAAAGCTTCTAAGGCAAGAACCTTCCAAATTTTTGGGAATGTTCTCATATCATATTTTTATGATTTGTTTATTTTACTTAGAATACAATTATTTGATTCCTGATTCTATGAACGGAATTTTCGTTTATAACCTATATTGTTCCGCTATTGTTCATTTTACACATCTTTCATTATGTATTCAATATCTGTTTTACTTACTTATACACCCCACTAGTTTCTTGATCGTTATATTCTAGTTGCTTCATCTGATTCATATTTCTTTTGAAAGTGGCCGTTTGTGTAAAGGATTGAAAAGCTTGGTATCCATGAAGAGAGAAAGAGAAGGTAATTAGTGGTGCAGTATTTTTCCTAACCCTACGAAGCAATATCTAATTTTTATTTAAAATATAGTAATCCTATAGTATAGTAGTAGCATATGTGTATTCAGATAATTACCAAATCTTTCTACAAAGTTCTTTCGAAGCATTTCCTGAAGAATAAACATAGTTCCAAGATTTATTCAATATTTCACATATGCTATGTCGAATGTAGCGACATCTGTTTTCAAAATAACTCATTTCTTCACTGTAATACGAAGAGACATAATTTTCTGATCGTTTAACAGCCAACATGTACGTGGATTTGAGATTTTTCACTCCACCTGACGAGAAAATGAATGAAGAAATTCTGGTAGACTGCTTTTCCCATACTCGCAGGCTTCAGGAGGAGAGTTCAAGTTAGGATGGAAAATTTAGGTTGATCTCTAATCATGACCTAGAATTCATACCTTGTAACACATTCGTATTCTGAAATTTTATACTTCACCTGAAAACAAATCTGCAGTATTATTGTACCTAAACTCACAGATGTAAAATTACTCATTTCTCATTATAATATTATGTATTATGAAACGGAAAAAAAGCCACTGTGATCGAGTATTGTTCATCATAAAAACCCACTGTTTGTATATAATAATATTTTGAGCCGAAGTGTGCCAAATCCATAGTTAATATTTGAACGTAAATTCCATTTTTGTTCAATTGGCCATTGTGTCATTCATGATAATAGGATTTGCTTCTCTTGCGATTTGATTAAAATTAAGGTTTGTCCTGTATTGTGAAGGCTCATTAGGAAATGATGAATTGAAAAAAGAATAGAATAAGACTTTGTTCAGCCGTTAACGCAGAAGCAAATCCTATCCATATCAGTCGTTAGAGGATAAAAAATAAGTTAATATTCCCAATAGTTGAAGTTTTTCCTCTATTCCTAGTAAATGTCTTTAGGCTTTGTTTTAGAGTCAAAAGTAGCAAGCAGAAAAATTGTACTACATTGCCAGAAAGGTCTGAGATTGTTCTTCAATATTAAATCGTGATCTATTAACTCCAATCGTGTTCAGTGTCAAAATTGCCATCTTATTTTCATCCACAAGGTCTTTCTTTTTGGATTGGTTGCACGAATTTTTCTGTGAAGTTCTTTTAAAACACATCATAGAATTAGAGTGTTAATGTTCAGATATATCTTCCACTCAGTGGATCTGACCAAGGGAAAAATGTGCTCATGTAGAAACATGATACATTCCCCCACTAGTTTACTTTAAATGTGTTTTGACAAATCGAATGTTCCTGCACCAATAGAGTTAGCGTTATACACACTCAGGTACAGATAATATGATGCCAGGCTAATGAATCATTGTTAGCACAAGTCTGGAAAACATAGTGAAGTGAATCTGTCACTCTCCACTGTTGGTGTACACAATGAAGGAAACAGATGTCCTCAAGCCTTCATCTAAGGCGCCAGATGGAGGCTGGAGCTGGGTGGTGGTTGCCTGCGCTTTCTACAACTCTGTGAGTGTTTCCGTAGCACTTCAAAACTAATGGCTTTAAATACAGAAACGTAGATATTTTTCCTTTGATTATTTGACAGGAATTTATAGTTACGATGTCAGATAATGACAAGGTAATACTGATATCATGTCTTCTCGAGTGGACGTACACTGATTGAAGAAGTTAAACTGATCTCATAATGAGCATATTTTCATACAAAATTGGCATGTGCATTACGAACATCATGTAGTTATATGTGTATGTATGGCTTACTAGACTCCAAATTTGCATGAGTTTTAATGTCGCGATTCAAATTTCATTTCAATAGTTCCTTACTTCGTTTCCAGCTCATCCTCCTTGCAGCCTCGGTTTCATTTGGCGTTATATTCAGTGGCAAGCTGACGATGATGGAAGTGTCGTCAACTACAGTGGCATGGATCTACAACGTATTTAGCTTTAATTTCTTCATGTCGAGCATTTTCTGCGGTGCCCTGACTGACGTGTTCAGCTGGAGGAGTGTGGGTTTCTTCTCGGCCACGATCAGTGCGTTGGGGTACGCCTGCATGATTTTCGCAACGGGCCCCGGCTTCGTCTTCCTGTTATTCAGCATAGTTGTGGGTGAGACACTGGTTGTTGTGTCAACTGTAAGCCGTTGAGGATGTGAGCTCATCACATCTACATTTATAATAGACAGTGTATATCCATCTTTCTCTCTCTCTCTCGCTCTCTCTCTGTATGTCCGTCCCATTACTTCCTATCTATTACTGGAGAAGAAAAAATTGAACTGAAATCAGAACGGGTATGCATGCATTATAAGCATTGTATTGTGGATACCAAAGGCGCCGGATCACTATAAAATACTAAACTTTTTTGTTACTAGCTTTGATTTCTTATACAGCCATGTTAACGGTAGATAAGACGCAGAAAGGAAGTTCTGAATGAAATTCAATTGTGCATCTTATCTAACGATAACGTGGCCCAGATAGTACCCGTTGAAATTCTTGATTTAAAAGTATGAAAATTAAAGATCTATGAAATAAATACATTTTTCAGTGTTACTCGTGGTATCATCAGAATCAAAATATTTTTTTTAATGTATGCAGAACTCTCATTTTGGATCTTACCTAACGATAACATGGCCGTATAAGAAAAGAAATTTAATAACAGAACAAATGGCGTGTTATATAGTGATCCGGTGCCTTTGGTATTCACAATACAATACTTGTAACACATGCATACCCGTTCTGATTTCAGTTCAATAATATTTCTTTAATAATAGATAGGAAGTAATGGGACAGACACACACAGATACATAGAGATGGAGATACATAGTTGATTATATATGCAGATTAATAAAAAGTATTCATTTAAACACAACAATTCTTTTTAAATCTTTAGCGCATTTATCTGCCCTAGCAGGATCCGTGGAAATTCCACAGGATGAAAAATATATGTAATCAACAAATATGTTTTGATACAACTGATACATTTTTGGACAGCGCAAAGAATTAGTGTTTTGGGCAGGAAAACCCATAAAACGCAGCAAATATGTGTTTATTAACATTTCTATGAAAATAGTGTCCATTGTATTTTAAATTTAGAACTGACACAAGCGAGATAAAATTCAGTAACTATGATACCGCAAACGCAACGAAAGCGTAACGGACGGACTAACTAACTAAGGAAGGAACAAGCAGAATATTATATAGACTAGTGTACACGTGTCATCAAAAATGATGGATAATGTAGTGCATAATAAATACTTAGAATACAGTATTTTTGAGCCGCAATAGAAGTAGTTATAGCCATTCGTGTCATATCCTAGATACAGAAATTCAGCATTACTGAAAGCAACTGCGAGCTTGTGTATGTATATTGTAATATGCAATACCTCGCCGAACTCGGTATCCACGATACGGACTCGAGTATATAAGGCTTTGGATCTCTCTAATTTTTTTGAAAGGGACTTATTCTAGTGCATTGTACAGCGAAAATAAGTGTATTAATTTACCAGTGAACTGAAACCAAGACCGCGTGTCAATTTTTTACTATCTATTCTTAAGGGTGTGACACGAAACATATACATAAATAAATAAATAAATAAATATATGAATATATATATATATGTATATATATATATTATATATATATAAACACACGACGGACATTCTTAGTATCAGATAATTTCAAATTAATCAAATCTATATCGTGGAATTTCCACGGGAACTGTCTGATCCCTTTAAACTTTGAACTATTATCTACTTGTATAATACAGAGTGTATCTCCATCGGTGTGTGTGTGTCCCATTAATTCCAATTTATTACTGAAGAAAAATTATTGAACTGAAATCAGGACGGGTATACATGTATTATAATCACGAGGCAGTTCCTGTGGAAATTCCACGATGTAGATTTGACATATTAGAAATTATTATAAAGATGAATGCATAAAAGATTTACAACGAATTATTGAGTTTTAAATGAATACTTTTCATAAATTTCATTCAGAACTTCCCTTCTGTATCTTATAACATGGCCCAGATAGTACCCGTTGAAATTCCTTGGTCTAAAAGTAATAAAATTAAGGATCTATGAAATAAAATACACTCTTTAATTGTGCAGGTTGCAGTGCTGGCCTTTCTTCGTTCATCGGGATTTTAGTTATTCCTCACTACTTTGACCACCACCGTGGTCGAGCAGGAGCCATCATCATGACTGGAGTATCTACCGGTCAAGTGATCATCCCTCTGCTGATGCGTGTGCTGCTTGACGAATACGGCTTCGCCGGAGCGTGTCTTATTTTCTCGGGACTAGTTTTGAACTGTGCTGTTGTAAACCTATTATTGTATCCCGTACCAAGAAGGCCTTTGTTAAAAGGTGACAAGTTATATGAAGCAGCGAGAAAGGCCCAAAATAATCAAATATCGCTTAAAACAAAAATAGATGCTTCAAAACGTATTGAAAAATCAAATAAAAAACAGTTAGAATCAGTTAAAACTTCTTCTGAGAAACTGAAAGAGGTTTTCAAGATAACTTGGCTTCACACCTGTCAGCTACAACACATGACCCTCTTAATTGTGAATTTGAGCTTTTCGTTGTTTGTCGTAGGCTATGGTAATTTTACAGCTCTATTGCCATTCGCAATGGCTGCTAAAGGTCACCCTGATGCAAAAACAGCCTACAGTTTGTCCATCGGTGCTGCAGCCAACACTGCAGTCCGTATCTTCATCAGTTGGACATCTGACAAAGACTGGTTCAGCAGAAAAATCTGTTACATTCTTAGCTCCATCGTATCAGGCCTCTCCACTCTCGGTAACTATCAACCATCCTTCTCGTCAATACGGAAAGTTAATTTTATAAAAACATGTGTCAAAATTCAAATACGTTTTAATTCTGTGCCATATTTAACACTCTTACATATTGATGTACACTCAATTCTACTATTTCTATTCATTCATTTTCTTTTTCTAGCCACAGTGTTCGTTCTGCATGACGCGCAGTCGATCATGATTTGTCAGATTTTCTGGGGTATGGGCATAGCAGGATGCATATGCGTCTTCCATAACCTTATGCTGGACACGTGCGGCTGGAAGCTGTATGACTCCGGAGTTGCCATCAGTGGCTTGTTGATAGCAGTTTGCAACATCGTTCTTGGACCTCTGATCGGTGAGGTCAAAGCATTAGGAAACTTTAAGGAAACCATTGATGAAAAACATTCTGCAGTTCGATGATTCTCATGTATTTGAAGTGGAATTTCCTATTCTCATACATCTGATTTTGAAAATTTATGTTTAACTTAAGTGTTATTGGGTTATTCATGAAACATGCCTTTAATCAGTGAAAAGCTCGACAAGAATGTGATGGAATACAGTTATCTTGCATAAACTCAGATATGCAAATTACTATCACGACTTTCAAGTGTTACTAAACATTGGTAGTTTTACATTTTCCATCGGCTATCATTGTCTTTTAAATGGGTCATCTGAAGCACATGATTTCTATTCAAATCGACTCCGCATTTCACAATTATTTAAAATTTCACAGAACTCAATGCAGTAGTCACACTTGAAAAATAGACACACTACTTTCTATAAAAAACATGGTCGTAGACCGACGTTAAACCGATTTAAAATTGGATTCCTTAACTTTAGTCGATGACAAAATATTTGACAGTAATGATTTTAAGATTGATTTTTTTGTTAATAGAAAGGACGATTGAATGTATGCCTGCAGTGCGGATGTGTCCATCTTTATATGTGTAATTACTGCGTGTAGTCCTTTGTTGGTATATATCACTAAACTCCTGGAATTTATCAGATACAGCTAGTATTCAAGAATGTCCCATTGGATTGGTTATACATTTGCCTGTCTCTCTCAGTCAATAATTAGTGATCAACGTCAAAAATTTCAGTCATTTATTTAAAACTGCTAATTTTTCAAACCTCTGTAGGACTCAATAATAAGCAAGACTTTCAAATTTTACTGTTGATTTTAAACTTGACTTATAAATGTAACCTAAATAAACACAACAGTGCTTTCAAACTGTGGTCCAACCCATTGACATAGTTCTGTATAGGTGCGTGAGTGTTGGTACACATTAGAATGTGTTCATGGATGTAAGAAAGTTAGGTTTCTTATTGTAAAGATATATGCATGGTATATACTTTGACTTTTATCTTCAATATGTATAAAGTTTGACCTCTCTTTCATTGCAGTGCTAATGATGGAATCCTTGTATTCTGAAACGTTTGTTTTCAATGATGTTCCATCTGACGATGGTTCTTCTTCTCATCTTACGCATGAGATTTTCTATAAAACAAGCAATTAACAGTGTACATATTATATAGACTATTATATATTATAGTCGATTTAATTGCAAATTTCAATATCATCCTGAGTATTTCTAACCTCATTTTTTCCGTATTTTTTCATATATGTTATTATGTTTGTTATCATTTTATTTTCTGTATCGTTATAGGAATAACTCGGCGAGACATGACTAGCACGGTTTGTGGTTTATCATTGACCTCATTTTTGACATCGATGAAAGTAGCGCTTCAATTTCTCCCTACATTATTTCATACCATGAAAAAGGTCATCCGATAATAACAGATCACCTAATAGAGCGAGTACTGACAATTGTTGCAAAGGCCAAATCCCGTGTATTGGGACAATTTTAAATAATTTTCTCCACGTTGCAGGAGTTGCGAGAGACTACACATCGTACGAAGTGGCCATAGGTATGACAGCAGCTCTACAGCTAGCGAGCGCCCTGTTGTGGATTTTCATGCCTCTTGCCAGAAGATATGACATGAAAAAATTCCCTGCAGAGCAATTAAGTGACGAAGGAACAGATCCCAACTGTAAAGATACGATAGCTGGTCAAATAAATAAGGGATTTATACCTGATTCGGGTAGAATAATAAGCAGACGATTCAGCGTCTTGTAAAAAAGTGACTCTTAATCGATTAGTAGTAACTGCCCTTCATTCAAAAAAGAATCATTTGTTGCACTACGAGAATTTCCGTCTGTTTTGTGCATTGCTAAGTGACGGGACAGTATGAGGACAACTATGAAACGAGTGCATTGCATTTTCCACTTCAAAAAGTTCATTGATTTCCGATTATGTGGGTGTCACGAAGCACGTGTGTAATAATGATGAAAGTTGTCATTGGAAGCTCAGTTGCAGTTATTTACGTTTGTATTGTTAAGGATTTAATAACTTTGATGATTTTACATCAAAATTCGAATGATTTCCTGTACAACTTATATGTCATTCCATTTTTTGTACGACAATAGAAAGAAATAATATATTCTGGCACATTCATTGTAAAAAAGAACACTTAAATTCACTTACTGCTTAAGTTAATTGAAAGCTTACGAACAGATTTTTTGTGTATTGCATTTATGGACTTAATGAGGAGGGTATACGTCACCAGATTAGTACGTGAGGACAGTCACGCTTGTGCTGATTACTCGTATTCTCATCATTGACTGTCCAGCGTGTAGGTGATACTAGATAACTAGAAGTTCATTTACGGCTAGTTATAAGCGATTACTTCTATGTAATTCATCAGAATCTTTTTGAAATGTTCCTACATTTTACTGTATGTGAAATTATCTGCTCGTGCCATGAATTCCTAAATGTTAAACGATTCTCATGATATTGATTTGAAAAGTCTCAGAACAAGTTTCATTTCGGTTCGTTGTGTATGTTCAGGTTTTAAGCTAAGGTTGTTTTCGGGAAAGATTGTTCGTTTCCAAGCTCATATTTTTCATTTGTACACACTTGGATATCTCTGGAAAAAGTTTGAAGTGCTATGTAAAAAATCTGATATCTAGGTTTACAATTCAGTTTAATGACATTCATATTCATAAGTTTTTGAACTCGATGCCTGTATTAAAGGAAGAGTACTAAAATCGTTTGACGTAATGAGGCAGTTGAGTTCCTACACGGTGATGTAATTTTTAATGGATTGCAATTCTTTTTAAGAATATATTTGTTTTCTTCACGTGTACTTAGTAGATGTATCTTATTTCAATTGACCTTACCCACATTACTGGAGAAGATGTTCACTTTGAAAAACTTTCAAAACTCAGGGTTGTCAAAACTTTTCATAAGAGTGAAGTTTTGCGTTCACTCAAAGAAAGATAAATCTTAAATATTTTCGTTTATGGACATCAAAGAAGTGAGCTAAACTATGACACATTTCGTGGAAAAGATCTTTTAAAATATTTTGGTTTTACCATTGCTTGCTCTTACTTGCCATTGGCTCAAAAAATACCATTGGTGGAATGAGAAGAGTTAAAAGTCATGTTGAATAATATGAGAATAGAAAATTCCTAAATCTAATAATTAACGGTTGATCTATGGCCGTCAACGCTTGGCCAGTGAGCAAGAAGTTGTAGATGCGCCAAATAAACATAATAATGGCGAAATGAACTCCGTAACATTTAAAAGAGGTTCGAAGGTTTAAAGAACACGAAAAAAATAGTATTATAAAATATAGAAGGAAAATTGAATGTGTAGCAAAAGTAGATAAAAAAACCAACTCAATATAAAAATTTGTATGGGTTAGGTCATAGATACTAATTAAAGCTTATGAAAATGCTTGCTTGAATGGGATAAGTAACGAGCTCGAGAAGTCGTTTTGTAAAGGCAATATGAACAAATGTTCGCAGTTTGTATGAAGAATTTCTAAGATCGTTTGTTAAGAAAGTAGAGCGAGTGACGCATGGTGGCAATGCCATCGAGAACCCCATTAACATACACCCAGATAGTCATACGTTACAACAATAAAAAAACAAATTGAGTTTCTTTTTTTTTAATCAAAAGAGTTTAGAAAAAGTTTGATGAGTTGGGTTGATCATGATTAGCTGAACAAAGGGAATGGAGTCGTCCATGACATATGCCATGGTTGTATACAATTTTATAATTTAATTGACGGAGTCATACACTTGTGACTGAGTGTGTGGGAGAACTTCAGCTTGCAGCTCTTATGGACGAGCTGCCCCTGGTTAGCTGTGATGCTTTGAATTACTTGCACACTGAACTTAACTCGTCTGAACTGCTGGAGTGTGCAACTGAATACTTATAAACACGTGGATGGAGGAGTACGTTTTCTGTGATACGGTGAATTTTGTTATGATTGAAGTGGTATTTGTTGAACATGAAATAGAATTTCAGATATTATTTAAGGTGAAATAAGGAAAATTTTACACCTGAAGGAATTTTAGAATACATATATTATTTTTCGATTACATATCACGCCTAAATTATATAAAGATTTCGAAATATCAGTGTGTGATCTGGTATCTTCCCTACATGGACGCTGCATACATAACAATAATAACTTATTTCAGAGAGAGAGTATAAAATAAAAATTTTGTGATGATGAACAGATATTTCCATCAAAAGAAATTTGTTCATTGGTATATGGTTTTTCCAGAAATCAGTGAATAAACTAAAAATTAAAAACTCACTTTTTTTGCTTTTCTTTCTGTTTTACAAGCTTCTGCAGTATCTTATTTTGATATTTTGGTTTCCTAGTTCCAGGAATATAAAAAAGAGTCGACATATTTTATTGATTTTGGAAGCAATGGTGCAGCTGAAATGATTGGTAGAAACAATTTAATTTGGACCACAGAAGAAAAATTTTCATCTAAGTCAGTACAAATGAAACAAGTTTGCCGTTGTGTAGCATTATCATTCAATATTCTTTTGAGTAGCTCCCGATCAATCTAGGATTCCTCATTTATGAAATTTCATCACATTTTTCAAATAACGATTTGTGCAGTAAGGAATACACAACAAAAATGACATTTCGAACACTAATAATGATCACAGCATCATTTTCATTCCAAAAAGCTGTAAAAACTAGTTGGCTCGTCAGAGAAAAAGTTGTGCTCGGCATTCTGACAAACTGGCAACAGGTCCAACACAAGGAACCCATCACATTATAATTCAAAGTATGAAGCAAGAATACTAAAAAAATGCTTCCTGAAAAAGCGAACTATTTATTTTTTGAATTTTCGGTACCTGTCGTCAAAAATTTTGAATAAGTTAATTAAATGTTTCTGTCATCTAACATAAATCCTCACAAACAGTCTAAAGAATTCTAGTTGCTTCTCTAAACTCGAAAGAACAGAATTTACAGTCTGAATTGGACTAAAAAACCATTACAGAATATTGACAAAGTAGTAAAGTTACTCGTTATCCAACTGAATACACAGGTGCTGAACAGACGCCTGAAGAACAAGAAATTCTCAATGTTAAAAACAGGTCATGTTTATTGTAGAGACCATCTGACAAGCCCAGACTGTGTGCTGGTACCGACGCATTCAAAAAACTTTCGTTGATCAGTTGAAATGATAATTTGTGCTAGAGTTATATGGGAGAGTTATCGAATTCACCAATCATATTCTAATTGCCGACAATATCAGTGTCAATGGACATCAATACTGGAAAGTTAATTTAATTCATTGGAGACAAAAGTGTGTCTTCGAGAATGATATTCCCTAACATACATTTATCGTCTAGTTTGGCATGTCTCCATCAATGTTTCAAGGAATCATCTCTCAGTGCGCGTTCATGTCTCAAACGGCATACTATTTGATCACTGATCGTCCGTGATGCCTCAACAATAACGGACACGGACAGCAAAAGCAAAACCAGAATTCTAAATACATTTGTACTTTACTTCCGTGTTTACTTTCGAAGATTTAAACAGAAATCCCACAACCTTTCATCTTACTACATTATATCTTATAATTTAATTTTTGAATTTTTTATAATATTTTGCGAATTATATATGTAGCATAGAAACACAATGCAAGAATCACAATTTCTTTGTTTTCAGACTAAACGAAGTATGGGGTGATATCATGTAAGATCAGTGGGATCATGTGGCAAGAAGTATACTAATTCCGCCCTGCATTTGACATTCAATGAAGAAAGCAAAATTGTGTATAATAACCAAAAAAATAGGTAAATACTCGACCGGTAAATTTCATTTATGTAATAGACAGTGAATCTATCTCTTTCTCTATCTGCGTCTGTCCGCCTATTTTTCCTATTTGCTGATTCTTATTTAACAATATTTACGTTTGCCAATGGCAGTATAAATTTAGTCATTCCATTTCACGTTTTTGCCCTTTAAACCTGTGTCAAATTAAATTTCCCTTTAGATAGGAGGCCTTACCACCGTCGGTTAATTTGTCTTTATGATTAGGAAGCAATTCTCGTTCTTCATAGGTTTATAAGCATCAAATAACTAGATTTGATTGTTTCACAACGGAGGAAAAAAAGCCAAAGCACTTGTGTCATCAGTATAAGTGTCTCCCAAATAAAATTGCTTAAAAAACACAGAAATGAGAATGCTGAATGGCCATGAGAACGGTGCTAACCAAGCCTCGTCTCCGTTTTTTGATATAGAATTATTTTGATCATAATCAAGAGAAGTTTAGTAACTATGGTTCTCCAATCGCAAGCAACATTAGGCAGCTTAGCATAAACTGTTAGTTACCGCAGTACTGGCTGAAGACCACGGTACTCTAGCATTTATTTTCAAGCTGATCATGCTGTTCTTATGCTCTTCAGGTGTTGCTCTTAGGGAGCTGGCTACATCAATACTACTGCATCAAATTACAAGCCGATCAATCTTATACTGGCCTCATCTAAAATGCTAGAAAAAGTAGTATAAAATAACTTTCAGTATGTTTAGACGAATCAAACATACTTCATCAAAAGCAGTGTGTTTACAGGAATCATACTAGCACTTATGATGATCTATTTAACTTTACAATATCATTGACAAATAGAATGCCATGCTTTTGCTGCGGTTTCATTTATCTACAGCCTTCGACAATGTCAATCACAAGTGGTGTTTGCCACAGGTTGTTGTAAAGAGTATGAGTTTACAAATTTTGGTAGGGAACAGATTGCTGCCATGGTATGATTAAGCAAGGATTTCTTGCTTCCTATGGAACTTTGGTTTGAATTAGTGTAGAGAAACAGTTATTGCAGTGAGATGTAAATCACATGACACATCCCGTAAGTGACAATGATTTGTTAAACTGATTAATACTCAAACTCTCTGCTTAAAAATAGCAAATCGGAGTTAATTCAGCATTCACTTCCTAATATGAAATTACAAAATCGTATTAACAAAAATATGATCTGCCCTATCTCACCTACGATGCTCATGACTACCAAAATGTAATTTATTTTGTCTTTGATCAACATAACTGATTAGGTAATTTTTCCCCTTGCCTGCATGCAGAGTTTCCACGCACTCATCAATACGTCTTGAATTCAGGGTCACTGAATTCGATTAATGAGGTAATCGGGAGTCTCTAGTTATCAGTGACCGCCAGAAAAGTTCTGGAAAAATAAAAAATAGTAGAATATCACCCCAACACTCGAAAGATAATGCCGACCTTGGAACTGAGGAATTATTGATCCTGCATAGATGAGTTAATACATCAGAATTCACTAAGAAAGCACGAACGCATGCTTTTTATAAAGTATAACAGGTATTTTATAGTGATCCGGCGCTTACAGTACCCACAACACTATGCTCAAAATACATGAGCTAAAAACCGAAAAATGTAATATTTTAAAAACACAAATAGTGTTTTGGATTTAGAATTATATTGCAACTTAAGGAAAAGGAAACCCTATTAATATCCCTGTCTCGTGTTAGTTGAATTTAAAAAATGATCTGTAGTTACAAAGGATTCAGTAAAAACTATGAATATAATTCGTTATGTTTATGATGTATGTTCATACATGTATATTATTCTATTAACGAAGTCTTTATAGTGCGTGCAGGGATATTAATTTAAACAAATTAAAGAAATGCTCATTAATACTTCATGAATGAAAAATAAAATATTAGATACTTGGAACTTCCACGTAGCCCAGCTCATTATGAATGTTATCATTTTCTCTGAAGAGATAGCACGGTGAGTACACAGTTGGTGTGGTGATTGCGGTCAGTGTATAACTGAGTGAAGGCTTCAGTGGTGATGCGCACTAACCAAGAATTGGTGAAATGGCAGATCACCAATCTCGCTTTGATTCGGCACCAATATTCAGGAAATAGAACTTTTCTAAAGTGTATTGTTGATGAGTAAAGCTTTCTGTGACCATGTTATGAGGTTCTAATGCAAAAAAAGAAAAGCCACGGTGCATGACTTTCGAGTATACCACCTTTTGTTCCTAAAGAGTTCCGGACTTATTCAGAGTTTTCTGGACACATAGAGATGAGTTTCATGGGACTATGTCATATCTTATTTCTTTTTGGCAAAGGAAAGTTTTTAAGATTTACTCCTACGATTTTTATACTTTTTACATTGAGGCGAAACAACCGGTATCTCCGTCCTGGATTTGTGATTTCCCGATCTAAAGACTGAAAACCTCTTCATTATTTTACATTTTTAAAACCATTAAGGCCGACGAAAAGAAATAATTTTCAAAGGTGAATAATCGATTATGTTTGCTTTTCATGAACATCGTTTTCTAATTTATATCGTGCAAACAAGGCTTTAATTGCTGGAAGTGGTGAAAGTCTGAAGGTTTAAAAATGTACTCCTATTTTTTAATGTTATCAGTTATTGGTTTGGGCTGGACGTGCCATGCTCCAAGATATGAAAAACAATGACATTGAATCTTTATTCGTTAAAAGTATTGTTTACTCTGTTGTTTTAGTACATAGTAATCCAACAAGACTGTGTAAACTTGTTCAACACTTGTCTAATGAAACTTAACTCGAAAAGCTCATTTATTTCATCTTGCTTGGAATGCATTTAAGTTAATGAGAGATACAAAGAAGAAAGCTAAAGCAAAGTAGCACCTTATTTGTTATATTAAAATTGTCGTTTTCATGACTAAGTTTGATAAAGTTTATTCGATCTAAATAATTTTCACATTACTTTATTTCTATAGTGAATTCTGTCTTCTAACGTTCATATCACATACATAACCGTAAGTCTTTTGCTCTTTATCACCAAATTCATTAAAGTTCTTTTTACAATTACTGTTATTCAGTTATTTCCTAAAAAGACACTTGGAAAATGCGATTAATGAATGTATGGATTCGAATATCACATTTTGAGCATCAATTCAGTAGAAGAAAGTTGCTTCGATTCAGGATAAGAACTGCAACTTATCCATAAAAGTTTGAACACGTATAACTCATTAATTAATTTCCTAGTAAGATATTGTTTTTTTACAGTGTAACTAGAAGACTTGCACCAAAAAAAAAATTCACGCGTTTTTTAATTAATTGTGTTGATGCACATACATACGAATATCATACGTTAATATGGATATTGCCTTCGTTTTATCTCTACTTATAATGTCTCTGAATGGTTAGTGTTAGTGTTGTGGAATTAGAATTATATTGCAAGTAAAGAAAAAGGAAAACCTATTCATATCCTTAAATTCTTTTATGATTTTTCACGCCATTTTATATGTTTCTCTTTTTTGATGAAAAATACGGGACACTATTTTCGCTGCTTTCTCATTTTTTTCATCACACCTAATCTTTCAACACTATTCTACTAGCGTTTATGTTTCCCTTGCTAGTCTTTAGTTTTCTATGATGTGTATCAATACCTGAAGCAACAAACTTGCGTGAACTAAAAGAATTATTAAAATCAGTGCTCATCCATGCGAAAATGATTTGGCAGATATTAATTCGAAGGAGTTGCTTGACTGCTGTACAATGCTTCCTTTATTCGTGTGGTAATCCCATCAACTGATGGCAAGCACGGCATGATTCGCGCCTCTCATCACTAAAACTGAGTAAAAAATGCAAGCAGGGACTGCAGTGCACAACAGTCTAGCCGTAAAAGAGATGCGAGCAGCAAAGCTTTATGCCCTCTCACGTCTAGTGTCTATGTATGATAGCTCAAGTTCAAACAAAAATCTTGTACCTCTGTGCGAAACCGCTTATATGTTTACGTTCTGAGCCTCATTTTACATTTTGCTAGTATATTTATAATGGCTTTCAGAATCGAACTGCTGGATATTTTATCAGAAGCCTGTAAATAATGAGCTCATGGTATAAAAACGCCCATAAATAATTTTAACTTTCAGCACCGATGAAAGGAGAATATTTATAAGATGAGAATATATTTGCTGGAAATAGAAATGTGGTGTGAGCTTACGAATGTGTGAGCTGTTGTGACACGCATGTTATAGCACTCAATGATCAACTACATCTAAGCAACAATGTCACGCTAGGATATGAGCTAAATATGGCGACATAACTTATAAAACACCATTTAAAACTAAAATGTTCATCTTCCGACCAGAAAACCCTTTTTCATTCATAAAACTCATTTCTTCTTACACCACCAAATTGTGAGGCAAATCCAGCGAAGCAAGTTTTGCTGATGGCCGCTGAAAACAAAGAGTGAACTAACCCAACAACCAGAACTCGTAAACACGTACTTGCAGCACCAGCGCTCAGTGCGTCCACAGCAGCACGTTTGGTTGCATGTGTGGTTTGTGAGTCGAGTGCGTCTGACACAAAAATAAGTTTCTTCATTTGTATGTCAACGGTGCATAATTTTAATCAATTTATTTCCTATGAATTATCAATAAATCCTACTATACTACTATACTATACTATATGGTACCTACTATATGGCAGTAAAAAGACGAAAAATTATCATTGTCCACCTTAGCTATTAAATTATCAGTTTTAAGTTTTAGTTCAGTCTTTAGTATTAAGAAACAAGGGGCGCCAATTTCAGAGCCTCTTTTAATTCCATTCATATATATATATATATATATATATATATATATATATATATATATATATATATATATATATATATATATATATATATACATATATATAGGTGATTCTGGTTGAATGTAAAGCATGTTTTTATATTCCTTTGAAATTAAAACTTCCTGAGTCGGATTGTGCAAATGAAATGCAAATATATACGTTAAATAGTAATATGTTTTGTAAATATGTTTTTTTCTTATTGAAATTAATTTTTTTCGGGAATTTACGTAGACTTACGGAATTTATTACGAAGCTCATGTGGTTGTTCTGTTACTCTGATCTGAAATGCTTTTGAAGTTCAACACACAACATTCAATCTTAGGCAAATTGTTGTTATGAATTCAAAAATCACGATCGTTTTACTTTTGAAGATAAAACTGTTCATATGGACATACTAGAAATGACTAGTTTTCGATCCATTTGAATGTAATTAAGCACAGTTTCAAATTTAAAACGGATTGAATTCAGATGGTTCATAGAATATTCTAACAGATGCTGTTAGAATATTCTATGTTCCAAGAATGCTGAACAGATAAAGTCTCTTTGTCGGCGCCACCAACATGATACCTCAAACTTGTTAGCTCCTTGGCCTTGATATCGTTGGCAGTTTTTATCGGTCTTCAGAATTTCTGGTGGGGTTAGTGATCATTAACGCTTCGATAGTAGTAATATTTTTGCCAAAAACAATATAGATACAAATTTATGGGTATATATATATATATATATATATATATATATATATATATATATATATATA
>VCRD01000053.1:356674-388669 GCA_006783055.1 Trinorchestia longiramus
ATATATATATATATATATACACATTAAACTGTCAAAAATCTATGAGGCTATAAATAAATTGACAATGAATATAAATGACACAATAAATTACCAAATTTGACGAGCGTGCATTGCCTTAGATCAGGAGTGAAGTTGGACTTTCATACTAAAATCCGAATGATAATGTTGACTAAGTGCACATCCAAACGCATTGCAATAGTTTGTGTACTGTTCTTTATTAAGAACAAATAGCTCTGCTCTAATACCAGACGTAGCACGAAGGAAATTAACATTTTGTTCCACAACGAAACATAAAACAAAATTGAAAATAGAAGTAGAATGCCAAACACAGACTAATACAGAGATTACGAGCATGATTTCTAGCCTTGCATTACTTGCATCTGTTCAAATGCCTGTTTCAGGAGACAACGTTACATTAACATGACTCAACATTTTCACTTGCTTTTGTCTGACTCATTTTCCCTTGCAGTGCATTTGATCGAGGTGAGCCCTAAAAGGAGATCTGAATGGTACACGCCTGTTTGGAGTTGTATATGTACCTCTGTGTCCGTGAAGTTGCAGATTTGCTCACTGTTGTTGCAAGAATTATTTGGCAATGAGCTTTCGCAAGTGCTAATAACAGACTTAAAAACTGGCAATATTATGCTTTAGCACTTGGCCTAAATCTAAATTATTAAATTCAAAACACATGAATACTAGAACTTCATGAAAAATTTATCGAAACTTTACAATCTCCATTAGCATGTTAATTATCACAATTTGTCATCACCTTATATCATAGAATAGAATAGAATAAGGCAATAGGAACGAGCCGTTTGGCCCATTCTTGGTTCAATACCGAAGTCCCATGCCGTCATACCAATGATTCGCCACAAGTAATACAAAATTTTTATGTTTCTTTTTCTAGCAACGGTACCACATTTTTCTCGTCCCTTCACATGCGAAGTGTGTTCAGATTTAAATGTGCTCAAGCACATTGGATTGCAAAACAACTACTTTCCAAACGAGTGAATTACCTGATCCGTGACAGCGTACAATCTTCGTACATGCGATGTGTTCACCCAGTTGAGAAAAAATAGTGCATCTATGGAAGTCTGTACTCACTGACAATCTACCGCAAATATGAACATCAAGATTCCAGCGGACGATGTTAGGGAAGAAGAAAATAAAGAGGAAGACGGATGGCAAAGAAAGCCCCCTAAGGCACCAGACGGAGGCTGGGGTTGGGTGGTAGTCGCCAGCGGTTTTTGCAACGCGGTGAGTTCTTGCTAGAAGAAAGAGACACTCAAGTACTACATAGACTTTAGACAAACCAGTCGTCTGTATCTACATTTTATGATATGCAACTCTGTTTGAATCCATTTTTCAGACAAAGTGACATCTGATATTCGACTAAGACAAGTCCCTTGTGTTTGATGGTTGCACTTCGGTCTCCAAAATATTAAATTATCATTTTTTTTAAATTAATGTCTCCAACAACTATACTCGGTAGTTAGGCCTATCAAAGTGTAACTAAATCAATCTCAGGAAACTACTATTTAGGATGTAAGTCAAAGTTTAGGATGGCAGTTCATGTGATATCAAAAAACTTAAACCAGCACTCCGCTGTCACAGTGTCAACAGAAACACACTCAGTTATGAGCTACATCAAGCTGAATACCTTAAAAGGGAGGCGGTTGTAAGTCCCCACAGATCAGTAACAAATCTGATATGGGAAAAAGGCTTCGTTGTGTCAGCAGCAAAATAATATTTTCTCTTCTATATTATAACATTGTACAAAATAATATTTTCTCTATATTAATATTTTCAGCAAATAATATTTTCTTTACATTCATAAGAGACTTGTAGTTCGAAGAAGCCCACCCGAGTACTAAGGCTCTAGCGGGAAGCTTGGAACTTGCTTTGGTGAACTATTTCTCAGAATTAGAGAGGTTTGGTGGCGCTACTTGGCAGATCCAACTTTAAGAATTATATAACTGTTTTCAGGATAAATAAGTTCCTCTCAAAGTGCTCGCATTGGTGAAACCTTGGTAAAAAATAGTTTCTGAAAAACTATTCAGCGTTTAAAATCTGTAGTAAGGCCAACTTAATAACTGGGAGGTTTTTTTCCAATCTCTTAACTTACATCAGTTTTCGATATCGTGATCCGGACGCCAAACGAAAAATAACCAAAATCTTGAGAACACATCTCAATGCTATGTTATACTACGATCATAATAGGTCTAGGTTTGATAAATATACTGTACAAATGTATATCGATCACATAATGACTGTAGTCTTTTATGAAGTTTGACAGTCTGGTTACTGTAGAATCTATACTCAGATCAAAATAATTTACAATATATTAACACAGTCTATTTTATTTCATTTGATGCTTGAACATTTAGTGTACTTAAAAACTGACGTTTTCATATTCATTTCCAGTTCATTCTACTGGGAATTCCCGTCTCTTTCGGAATATTTTTTAACGAAAAACTGACGCGCATGGAAATCTCTTCTACAACTGTTGGATGGATCTTCAATTTGTTCAACTTCAACTTTAATTTCGCCAGCGTATTTACCGGGTCCCTCTGTGACGTGTTCAGTTGGAGGAGCGTGGGTTTCACCGCAGCCTCTATAGCTGGGATAGGGTATGTCTTCATGATCTTCATTCAGAGTACCGGCATCGTCTTTCTATTGTTCAGCTTTATTGTGGGTGAGCTATATTTTTAAAAGTTGAAAGTAAACAAGCGACCTACAAGAATTTTAAAAAATTTATTTACTCTAAAATTATAAGTAAATCTAATTTGTTAAAACTGTAGTTGTATCTACCTTTATATGAAGTCACTGCAAAGTCATTGTTTCTACCCCACTCTGTACAGAAGCAACGAAAAAAGCCGCTAAATTTCACGACAGAATAAAAAATTTCATGACCTGAAGATGCTAAAACATGGATTATCTCTTCAATGCATTGTTCAAAATAACATTCATGAATTCACTGCAATCAGCTACAAGTACATACGAAGTGCTCGAGGACGTGTTATTTTTTCAGCAACAGTTACAGCCATACAGAAATGTCGTGTGGTAAAGATTCATTTGAGATTTGCTTAAATCAATCGAAATATTCTGAAGCGTGTTGATAGAGAAATTAGGACGATTATCTAACGCAGACTGTGATAAAACAGGTCTTTTACAAACTACAGTAAAAGATGAAATTCAGTATATGAATGAAACAAATTTTTTGAAGCTTGTTGTGAAAAAACTGTCAATAATGACAACAATGACAATATGAAATTTCAAGGTGTGTTACAGATATAAATAACAGCCTACTGTGTGGTACTGTAAAAAACAAACAGATGGAAATATGACTAGAAAGAAAAAATATCAAACATAGTTATTATTATAAATTGCTTTCTTTGGATGGTCTTTTCTGTTTATTTAAAGTTCTTGCTTTGTTCAGGTTGGAGCAGTGGTATCGTTTCTGTGATCGGATTCCTGGTGATTCCCCATTATTTTGACGTCCACCGAGGCCGCGCATCAGCCATCATCATGACTGGGGTGTCCATGGGACAGATTGTTCTCCCTCTTCTGTTACGCTTTTTGCTCGACGAGTACGGCTTTCCTGGAGCCTGTCTCATATTCGGAGGCCTTTTGTTCAACTGCGCTGCGTTGAACCTCTTTCACTATCCGGCTCAGAAAAGGCCTTTGATTAAGGGTGATGCCATGCTCAAAGAAGTCGAGAGAAAATCCCAGACGCCCTTGATGCATAAGAGAACAATTGCTAACAACGCGCACGTTGACAAGTTCGAGAAGGAGCGAGCCGAGATTTCTAAAACTCCTTACGGAATAATCAGGGAAATATTGAGGATTTCTTGGGACCGCACGTGTCAGTTACAGCATTTGACCCTCTTGATTGTTACGCTGAGTTTTACATTCCTTATCATAGGGTATGTAAACTTGACGGTTCTTCTGCCGTTTGCAATGGCAGCTAAGGGTCACCATTCTGCAAAAGCCTCGTACTGTATGTCTGCAGGGGCTGTGACCAACACCTCAGCTCGGGTTTTCGTCAGTTTAGCTTCGGATAAGAAGTGGTTCAGCAGGAAACTGAGCTTCATCTTCGGCTCCATCGTGGCGGCTTTAGCTACTTTCGGTAAGTCAAGCAAACTTCTAACGGAGAAAAAAATAACTCATGCCTGTTTCACCCAGAAGAAAATAATTTAGAGATACGAATTAAAGAAAATAACTAAATGGAAAGCTTTGTAGCATTTTTTTGTAAACAGAAGGGCGTAGTGCTGCTGAAATCTATCGTAAAATAAACAAAGTGTACGGTGACAATTCTATGAGTGAGGGTAGTGTACGGGAATGGTATAGAAAATTGAAAGAAGGGCAAACCAACGTCTATGAAGGTGAACGTTGGTTTGCCCTTCTTTAAATTTTCTACACCATTTCCGTGCACTACCCTCCCTCATAAAGTTGTCACTGTACACTTTGCTTATTTTATGATAGATTTCAGTAGCAGTACGTCCTTCGGTTTATAAAAAATACATTACAATTCGCGACTTACATTTGGTGGGACCATCGATCGTAGCGGCCATGTTTAATTGCCCGTACCTCAGTCAAACGGGCTGCATCCGTTTTGGCAATTATGTAGCAAAATAAGTCAGACCCTGCAGTACTTTTGGTAATAAAATTATTATGTTATGCAAATTTGCCTTTTTTATAGTCTATTGGTGTTTGAAAAAAACAGCCCTCATAGTTATGTATTACGAGAAATAGAAACGTGCAGCTTCCAAATGAGTTACGAGCCTTTTTTCGTGCAGCTACAGTTTTCGTGCTGCATGACGCTTTGTGGATCATGGTCTGCCAGATTTTCTGGGGGTTTGGTATTGGAGCAAACCTCAGCGTGTACCACAATCTCACCATCGACACTTGTGGCAGAGAGCTGTACGACGCAGGCACTGCGGTCACTGGATTGCTCATTGCTATTTTGAGTCTGGCCGTGGGACCAATTATTGGTGAGAAATGGATTGCACAGAGTCCTTTATTTAAAGAATATTCCTTACTGCTATCAACTTATGGGTCACATTTGAACTAAATGTTTGGAGTAATGTTATTCTAGCACCTTTGAGGAACCTCAAGGTCAATGACGTATCTTGAATTAGAAGCAGAACAGCAAAATTATCCTGCTGAGTAATTAGTACCTTCTGCTTTATCAGATATACAGAATGTCCATAAAGTCTCTTTACCATTTCAAAATTTATTACATTCCAATTGATAAGGTTTTATTCAGATTTGTTCTATTCTATTCAGTGTTTATCAAAGTTTTTAATCACATTTTTCATTTTTGCGTTTCAGGGATCCTGTTTGTGAAAGACGGGCTGTTGAGACTTTATGAGAGACTTTTATAAGAGATTTTATGGACACCCTGTATTTATTCATGGATAACTAAAGAAGTTACTGTTTGAAATATCCAGGGGTCCAACTAATTCACAGCAGTTAACTTGAACATCTCTGAACCAAAATGATCACTGATCAGGTTTCACGATCAGATCTGAACATAAGTATCAGATAAGAGGTAGAAATATCAAGTTTAAAAAGAGGTTTGTTTGCATGCCTGTTAAATTCATCTCTAACACCCAGCATATATTGTAGTACGTAGATTATAAACCATGTTTACCATTCATTGAGTAAGCATTAATTTTTCATTAATCTTCAAGTCGAATGTCAATACTTAGCTTCATTGCCTGTAAATGTAAATGAACTAATTGCTTTTGGAAATTATAATTTTCTAATAATATTTGAATAATATCACTTCTTAAGTTACGTAACCATTAACGACTCTATGGTTCACTAACGTGATAGACACACATCAATTTAATTTGATTTATGGCATGAAAATGAACAGTATGCGTTTCATCAAAAAATGTGAGTGAATATTCTGAAGATAATTACTAAGGTTTTTTAAATGCAAATTTTGATTAATTTACGAACGAAATTATACATTCTTTCAATTTCGTTCATTTATTTACTGTGTAGATACTGTGTATTAAAAAAATACTCAGTCTTTTATGCCATATATTAGAATTTCTTTCCACTATCTAACCTCCAAATATAATAGATATTTCAAAACAACTTGTTATCGTAAGCTCATTCAATTCATGTTAGAACATCTTTGGTTTTCCGAACAATTTACAAGTATCACTCATTTTGTTTTCAATTAATTTGAGTTAATTAAAATCAAACAATTTTTTCTCATGCCCACCTCATATTATACAATTTTCTTCCAGAGTAGAAAAATATCGTGCTTGATCTCTTTCTCTATCCACCATTGCGCTCATCCCATCCATTGATCACATGAGCCATCATGCAGATGACAATGAATCTTTCCTGTTTTTAAAGAGGTGATCTCAATCTCAAAGACTAACCAAAAGAAAGTTGTTTAGAAAAATTTGAGTGAGCAAAATTTAAAACTGTTGCTACAATCATTTCCAGTACACCTTCAGAAAAATTTGACGTTACTCGTTCAGATACGAATAACCACGGCAAATTTTCAGTGGTTGGCGAGGTTTGAGTTTTGGGAAATTGGCTCCTGCAAGAACTATTAGCAGAAAATCTGCAATAGTGGGTTATTTGTGGCACTCTTTGATGTTGGAATACTCTCAAACATTATTTATGGGTATGTTTATAACTGCTGATGAGCAGTACTCGTATATCATTTACCATAACGCCAATATGAACGCAGGCGTCCTTAGTCACTAGAGAGGCCGTCATCCAGCATCCTGACTACACCTGTCTATAGTTAGCTCTATTAAACAAAATCAGTTTCAACAGTTCTGATCTGAAATATCATTTCATTCTCTATTTTCTTCCGGCTTTGGTCGTTTTTTTGTTTAATGAAATAAACAATAAGTTGATAGTCCTAGGTAGAGATGAAGTAAAGAGTCAGATTATAATTTTGATTCATGTGTTAGGTGCTAGTTGACAGAGCAAGGAGTTTTAGATAGCAATAAAAATTAAGTATATGATAACATACTTTCATAGTTTGTAGATTCTACTTCTTTTATATAGGGTCTAATATTGGACATTACATTTGTTCTAACCTGATACATCTTAAGACATTGATGACTCGTTGTTGCAGGTGTTGTGAGAGACTACACGTCCTACGAAATAAGCATAGCTATAACAGCAAGTTTCCAGCTGATGTGTGCTTTGTTCTGGATCTTCATGCCGCTCGCTAGAAAATACGACTCAGTGAAGTTCCAAAGTCAGCTATCGAAAGAAAAAGAATTAGAAACCACACAAGTTGAACATCCAAGAATCAAAACTCTACGAAGCAAGAGCATCGATGTTAGCCACATGAAGTCAGGACTTATGTCTTCTGGCCTTCTCCTCGCCAGAACAGACGCTGGCTACCTCAAGACCACGTCTTCCATCAGTCTGACGTTTTAAAAACTCGTTCAGAATTGTTTTGCTTGTAAAACTGATGGTTAAATGTACGTTACTAAACACATATTTTGGTGTGAACACTACGTACTAGTGATGATGTGAGGAACTACCAAACGTAACACTTCCAATAAAAAATATTTATTATAGAATACCTGAATCGGAAGTGTGATAAGTAGAAAGTAGTTTAGTGGCTTATAAAATGCATGTCTAAATTTTATACAATTATATTCGTCTACGAATGATCGAACAAATATTTTCAAGAACGAGAGGGAAAAATTGATTCTAGTAAAACAAACTGTGGTTTTTCTAGATTATTTTGTGCCTCATTTCGTATAACGCACAATAAAACAGATTTCAAGGCAAAGATAATTTACTTTGCAGACCGAATACGCTCGCTGTTTGGTTGAGTTCTCTCCGGGACAAATATGTGGATAGTTTGCTCTGCTGGAGAGACATTTCTTTCAGACGTTTGTGTATCCCTCGGAATAGAAGAATTCTTACACAAAGGACTTGCATCTCTCATGGGAGGCCTCGGGGTCGGTGTGAATGGGTGAAGACTCCGTCTGAATGGTACTTCACCCTGCCTGGTGATCCCTGAATTTTGTCGAATACGATATGCATCCCGTCTGGCCCGAACAGATCTCCCAGATTTTTGGTTCGTCGTTCGGTAATGCTTCAGAAAGCTCCGTCTGCTATGCATCCGTTGAACACAAGGCATGAAAACCCACAGAATGGCAGACACAAACTTGAGCGTTGCCACTGCCATCAGGCTCCAAGTATACGAAGACGTTACGTCCCGGATGTAACCTGCAGGGGAAAATATACGTAATCTTACGAAAACATATTCTGCGATAGTTCATGAAGGACTGAATGGATTTCAGTGAGTATGCATACAATACATTTTTTATAATACGAATCGTTCAAAGATTAATTATAAGTCATATATTTATTGAACTTTGACTAATAAGACCCAAGATGAAATTTTAGTTCATTCTGGAAGAAAGTAAAGTGAGACAATTTTGTAACCTCTTTATTTTAGGGCTATGGAGTGACGTAAACAGGTTATTCTGTACTACGAAGGCAGGGCACAAGGAGGATTTTACAGTATTGTATTTGTCTCATTCGATATTTTGTTGTAATATAATTTGTTCTTCATCCTTGCACATCTCCATACTTCATAAACCATTCGGCCATTATTTGCTGCAGTCACACATGTATGAAAGGGTGTTTTTGCTGCATTTCAAATTGAGACTTTTTTACAATTCAATATCTTGATTTGAAATTCTTACAACAAAATTTATCAACGACAATCGTGCTCAGAAGGAACCACTGTTATTGCTTCTGTAAAAATGCGGCATTTGTGCAGTTGAGACACGTGACTCAGTCCGGCAAACTAACAGTTCCAGCTTTTTTTAGAAGCTCATCCTGAGTCCAATTTCTCAACATGTGAAGGAAAAATTTTTGAATAATCATATTTTTACTACTTTTTATGCATGCCCAGTCGTGCAGGCAGTATTAGTTGCTATTAAATGCTTCAAGCCAGTGCTGCTTGAATAAACTAAAAAAATACCTACGTATAAATTAACGTTTACTAATTTGAGCGTATATTTGTCGTGAAAAGTTAGCGATAAAATGCATACGGGCTGGAAAAAGTAAAAATCACATAATATTACATTTTATATGCCAGCACATTTTATGTAAAACTTTCAGCTATAGCAAATAAAAAATAAACATTTTCGAAAGGGGGGAGGAGGAGGCATGGTAATACCCTAATAATTGCATTAATATGAAAATGCACATCATAATATTAGACAATATTCATCGTAAAATATTAAGTTTTGTTTATAATTTTGGTCACATGCTTCTCTCCTGCCGCCTTGAGCTTTCTTTTCTGAATTGTCAAAAGCAGTACTAGAGGATAATATAACGCAGTACTACAGGATAATACAACGCAGTACTACAGGATAATATAACGCAGTACTACAGGATAATATAACGCAGTACTACAGGATAATATAACGCAGTACTACATGAGAGTACTACAGGATAATATAACGCAGTACTACAGGATAATATAACGCAGTACTACAGGATAATATAACGCAGTACTACATGAGAGTACTACAGGATAATATAACGCAGTACTACAGGATAATATAACGCAGTACTACAGGATAATATAACGCAGTACTACATGAGAATATAACGCAGTACTACATGAGAATATAACGAATTATTGTTGAAAAATAAATCTATACGAGTTTGATTTTGTTTTCATTTTAATATTTCCTAAATGGAATTTACATTTAAGGATAAGTATCAAACAGAACTATATTGCTTCATCAACAAAAATTCAACTATTTTCAAGATATCTTCCATGAACTGACTACCTCTAAATAAAAAGTTCTTGATAACTCAAAACAACAACATAAACGTTTTTTATTTATAAAAATCCCTCATTGATCAATATATTATTATCATTTGATGGGCACATTGTGCATAATGTTTGATAGAAGTTCCGATACTAAACACTGAAGAGAGTTTCTTGCAATGAAACCAAGGATCCTAATCGCATTTCTGACGTTTTATCCTCTTCTTTGTCAAGCATAAGATTTTCAGTGATAATTAAATTAAGATGTTTTTATTGTTGCTCTGTCTTAATAGATGTGCCATTCATCGAGTGTTGGAGGTACCGATTATTTGCACTAACGTTCATTACTGACATTAATCGGTGTTAAAGCCGTACGTATTTATGTCAATACATCTATCAATCAGGGACAAAACCGCAATAAGAACACAAAAATGCGCTGGACTTGCTCCGTTATATTGAAATTTTTCTTAAGATAGAATTGCTTATGTTTTGGCAATTGATCATTAAAAGTCCGAGGAAAACTTTACCACGAAACAAGGCTAAGGAAACTGAAGAAACAGCAAAAGCAAAATTGTCAGTTAACTTGAGCACTTTTCAATCGGAACTTTCTCTTAATGCAATAATGAGGTATATTTTTTTCTCATAGCACTACACTGTACTGCAGTATAGCACTATCTCGTTAGAAATCAGGCTAAAGGTTTTTTTGGTGTCTATGAGTATGTCATCTTAGCTTCGAAATAGAATAGAGGGAATGTAGGAAAGTTCCATTGATTAATTGACAGCACGATCAGGGAAAAGATGATATTTACGACAATAAATATCATAATCGCTTATATGTTTTTTCAATGTTACTTTAACTGGTGATACATATATATTCGATATATATGTAAAAGATTAATAGAAAACATCTATTACAGACAAGCGAAGATACGATACACCAGGTGCAACACAATGTTCCAGTAGTCTGAGATTTCATTAACGCGAGAAATTCTATGCGTTTGCTCCCACCAAAGATTGGTCCTGCAGAGATGGAGATGAAGGCCAGCAAGAAACCAAGGATGGAGGTACTGGACTCGTAGAAGCTGAGGCCGACCACATCAATGAGAATCACCAAAAACATGGCGCTGGACAACGCAAGCCCCACGCCCCACAGAACGAAAATCACCAGCAAGTACGAGTAGTGGCTCATCATGGCGGGAGTCACTGTCAAATAAATGTGTAAAATTAGTATTGAATCTATCTACCTTCTTGCCACACAATGAAGGATAGTAGTAGACAAGAGGACTGGTAACCTCTTCGTTGGCGTAAGTCGTACTTGCCATAGCTACTAATCTGAGGAGAAAAGTGCGAGCACTTTGTCAACAGTACATAATTATAAGCATGTTAATTCAAAATTCTCTGGTTTCGGCTCGTATGCAGTAATTTCGTTATGAGAAATTGGCGAAACTGTTTCGAAGTGGTTATTATGTACTACGTAGTCAAAAAATGTCACGCACTGATTACATTGAATTATTCTTCCTCGTATTAGTAGCACAAATATTTACTTTAGCGAAAAATTGAAAAATAACGTAGTGTCTCAAACGTAGTAGCCCCTGACTTAAATGTTATTATTGCCCTAATGTTTATGGATCTGCAAGAATGGAGAGGCATGGAGAAGACACGATCAAGGATGTTTTGTCACCTTCCATGAAAGTGGCGAATTGATGAAAAACTCTACAGAGAATTATATGCTGTACGAATTGACCAACTCCAGAGGATCATGATGATTAGACAAGATAGTAAAATTTGCGGCTGCATATATGGAAGCAATTTTTGATGAAAAATACCTTGAAACAAGAAAATTGGCGTTTTCCAGAAGTAGTTCTCAGAGTATGAGGGATCATTTCAACACATTGGATGGCCACTGTAGTCTCCAGATTTAAACACCCTCACCAAATTATAGGATGAGAAAGACCTACATGTCTCATCGCCTCTTTTCTCATCATTGAACTATTTGGGTTTTCAGCTGCTGCAATTGGGACTAAAATTGAAGCAACAAAAACTGCATACGCGTCTTGAATCAATGCCAGTTCGAATACAGACCATTATTTGGTCATAAGGAGGTCAGATCAATGAATAACATTATAAATTTGAAGCACTTTTTCAGCCAGGTAGTTTATTAATTACGAGAAAGTATCTATTAAAGCTGAATTACTTAGGGCTGGTCTTACCGAGTATTAGAAAAGGGTGTTTTAAATCAGTACCTCTCATCCTACATTAGAAGTTATTGCACTTAGTGGCTCGAGAACACTCGAGGTTCCGAAACAATATTTCGCTGCCTTGCATTGTGACTTACAGTACAAGTTCATACCTGCATTACTAAAAGAGAAGTACCCACTAATTCAAGTTTGTTGAGCTAAAGATCTATCACCATAAAAGACACGTGTCAGTGATCAATTATTTGAATCAGCAAACACAAAAAAACATAAAACAATCGTCGCTTATGTAAGTGAAATGTTACTAGTTGAAGACATCTCAAAATAGCAAAATGCACTTCAATTTTCTCTGATGCTATAAAATTTAATATTTCATAAGCAACAATTCTCAGGATAACAAACAAATACTCGAGAATTAAAACAACAGAAGTGCTATTCGAACCGCCTGTATTTATTCTATTCATCAAAGGAGAAGTATATTTTAAGACCATAAGTAGTTTTTGCGCTAAAAGTCGTCACATGGCAAGTGCATGGAAGCGATGCATGTTGTTTTCTGTTATAAAGAAAAAACTCACGAAAAAAACTCACAGAAGGAACATGAGCTCATAATGATGAGACCCAAAATGTAGGCGTACTTGCGGTTGAACCACTTCGCGTCCGCGACGAAGGACACTGCGATGCGAATCACAATATTGCCGACCCCGGTCATGGATAACGCGTATGATGCTTCTTTGGCCGAATAGCCATGTTGTCGCAGTGCAAATGGAAGCATTGATAAATAGTTCATTGTACCTGTTAAAAACACTGCTATGCTGACAGTTGTCAGCAGCAAGGGCGTGTGTTTCATGCATTTCAAATTGTTAAATGTAGTCTTCAGCACATCCGAAAATACTCCGCGCCAGGTCAGGGGTTCAGGTGTTTCAGGATTTGATGTAGGGTCATTTTTTGAATTGTTCGTTAGCAAAGGTTCAAGTCCCCTGCTCTCAGCTATCAATGTTTCAGAAGATTTTGGATGAGGTGCCTTCGATTTCTTTAACGGTCGAAAGAGAGCACTTGCGACACAGCAGTTCAGTAGAAGGGCTCCGTGAATAATTGTTGCTCCGAAGAAACCAAATTCATCTTGCAAGTAACGAATTAAGACTGGAAATATGATGTAGCCGATGGGAATACCAGCAGAGAACAGGGAGTTGGCCATGCCACGGCGCTTGTTGAAGTATGCAGGCAGGATGAGAATGCATGTCATAATGGCAATCCCACCTAGAGAACCTGTTATAAATCATAATAATATTAGGAAGAGTCTATTCACATGAGGAAGATTCAGATCCATTAATTTATCTCATGTGAAAATAACGGGGATGTAAAGTGATTGTTTAAAGAAGTAAGAGGTAATGATAAGGGTAATAGGTGACAGTAATAGCAATACTATACAAAACAATGAATCTTAAAAATCTCCTCATTTTCAGTATCTTAAGTGTGAAGTAGCTAAAAATTCACTATGATACCATATTACATGAATTGTTGCATGCCTAATGTTGAAGTCTTTGAAAGAAATTATAAGTGAAAATATAATGAAAAATTGAAAATAAAAAACCACAGAAACTAGGTGTGCAAACTCCAGCTCGGGTGCGTGCTGCAGTCAGACTCTGTTGGACTAGATGTTGTATTAATTATCGTACAATATTAAACGAAGCATGAAGAGAAACATTTGACTGTTTTTGGAGCAAAAAAAGGAGTCCGTTCACTTCTGAGGAAAAAGTTATTTAAAATATTAAAGTTCTGTAAATTTTAAGGAAAATTCATAGGTGCTCCTAAATTTGGAAAAAGTAAAAACAGAGACAATATCTCAAACTGCGGAAATATATACTTCAATACAAACCAATGAGAACGCCGAACATGAAGAAGATGTAGAGCGGAGACCACGAGAAAGCGATGAGGATGAAGACAACCGCAAGAAGGAAAGAAGATGTGCAGCCCACTACCCGCCAACCAAAGTGTTTAATGAGAGGTCCGCTCAGAATGGATGAGAGGTTCCATGAGAACATGTTCACGTTGAAAATCCATGCGACGTGTGTAGAAGAGACACCCATATCACGCATGGCATCGTTGAACAACACGCCGAAGCAGGGCCCCAGACTCAGCAACGAGCACTGGGGAATAAACGCTCAATTACTTTAAGTTATCGAGTTCTATTCATCCACTACGTATTTCACTATTAATTTACGGTGCAGAACGCTCAATTACTAAAAGTTATCTAGTTCTTTTCATCCACTATGTATTTCACTATTAATTTACGGTACAAAACGCTCAACAAATAAAAGTTATCTAGTTCTTTTTATCCACTTCGTATTTCGTTATTAATTTACGGTTACAGTATGATGCTTAAATTCGATCTCATAGAATTAGCGTCAGAAGACTTTGACCACCGTTGAATAATCCACGTAATGTTTACCGTTGATGCGTATTGACCTTGCTTTCAACGTTCAGGATTCATGGGTATCCTCATTTCGGAGTATCATTTCACAAAGGCATACATAACCAAATATGCATAAATACCTGTCAATTCCCTTGCCATTAATGTATCAAACAGAGAATTCAAGAATGCTGAGATTTAATAGTGGGAACAAGTAATTAAAGAGAAACATTTAAAAAACCGTTTCTGTCTTTTCAGGCCCAAATAAACTATCCAAACTTGTGACCTCAAACGCTAAAATTTAGCGACAAGCCAGTTTATTGAAAGTGGACGCAAAGCAGATGCTAATCAAATACATGATTTCATTGAAAAAGCTGGGAAATACTATCGCTGATCCTTGAATGATAACCTGTGATATGGCAAAATCTAGGATTATTGTTGATTCGTTGAGAAGTTGCAATTGATCTGCGCCAGAAAATGCATCAATCTGTTTATCAACAAGACCCCTTCTTCGCTCCTTCAGTTAGAACAACGTATTTCTTCACTTCATTTCTCTTTCCTTTTGCCTTACGATTGGTGAGCGTAGTCTGATTGTTCCATATCTGTTTAGTTTGTCTTGATGTAATTGAAATCTGTTTTCTATTGGTTAGTAATTTTCTCATAAGGCTTTTATATTGTCGTTCTTCAAAAATCATATCCTGCGTGCCAAGGCCAATAGACAAATATCGGTACAGAATATGTACAGCTCGAGTTCAAGATATATTGACCATTGCTTCTAGTAAAATTTCAATAGATTTTCTGCATAGTTCTTTCAAGACCGTTTCATACTGTAGATTTACATTAATACTTTTGACATTATTCCTAAATTAGAGAAAAATCAAGAGTCTTTATCTTCGATGTTCTCTTTATCATTTTTAATTTATTATTTCTTCAAACCCACATATTCGCTTAATGTATTAACAAAAATTGAACGATCAGTAAACTTCGATGGAGCCTTTTTGTCTTTTAAGCTGAACTCAAAAATGTGAGATCCAGGAATGCTGAACGGAGTCAGTGTTGAAATAAATTCTAGGTTTTGCCATGTAATAACACCATCTCAACAATATGAATTATTATTAGAACAATATAATATATGATATAATAATATATAATAATATAATAATAATATATAATAATATATAATATATGATTATTATAATATGAATTATTATTAGAACAATATTAGAATAAACACTCATTGTGAAAAGTGTTTATTCTAATTTCACTCGATCAAACATTCATATTGTTGTGATGTTATTACATGGTAAAGTCTCGCGTGTTAGTAAGAAGTCTGGAAGTGCTGAGAGGATAGAGCTTCCAACAGTGAATTAACAGCTCGTCAACTAGAGACAGATAGTACGATAATGGCGAAGTCAGTCGCAAGGCCCGAATTCGATTTTACATTCGTCACAAAACTAAAACTTGCGATTAACAAAAGCGAGGAAGTATAGCTCAATTAAAGTTATATTTATTCATTTCTATTAATACCCTATTCACTACTGCTAATACTGACGGCCATGAATAAAACACCGAAGAGAACCATCCAGCTCCAGCCACCGTCGGAAGCAGTTGGCTCTTCTAGTGGTTCTCCGACCCATTCGTACTGGAAATTTTTCATGTTCTCCAAACTTTGAATTTCGTTTTCAGCATCATCGCCGACTGGAAGAGTTGGGTCTTCTGTCGTAAATTTGGGAATTTCATTCTCAACATTGGCTTCCAGTGGTCGCAAATAAGACGTTGTTATCTCGGCTGAATTCAAGTGATCCAAGCTGGCTGTAGTTACGATGATTCGAGGAACTTTTAAAGTGGTTTTGAGACCGTCATCTGGCGGCCAGTCTACACTAGATGAACCGAAATTTTTCACAAATTTCTTCATGGCTGCAACACTCACAATTCATTTTGTCCCACACTACGGACAATTAAATTCATAGCGTCAACATATTTATCAGCCGATGCTCACAACGGTTTCAAGTGTGCTGCTGCATCTGAAATTATTAAGCAATTATTATTAACAACAACGTAACAACATTGCAAACTAGAATAAACTTTTAAAAAAAAATCTTTTAATATTCACGTTTGAAGTGAATAACTAACTGTAATGAAGATACAAATGCGCATCGCATTTTTAGACTTCAATCAGCATAATTTCAATTTTAAGACTCGTTCGCGTTTACTCGATTGTTTCATCGTCACACAAACTTTTTGAGCCTTCATCAGACTGTGCATTACGACTGAGAACTTTACTGCTTCACTTCTCTAAATTGTAGAATCATGTCACGTCCTTCTATGATGTCGTAAGTTATGAAAGAGATTGAAGATCTTGCTTTTGTCTCATGCGTAATGTATGTGTACTTGTACGCCATATTAAAATTTTCTCTTTATTCAATAATTGAAGATCGAAGACTCAATTTTGTGAAGACTTCAATTTTTTCAATGTCGTTGTTCAAAAAACAAAATCTGATGACAAATTGATGGTTTTTGTTAATGCAAACCACTTGTTTTTATTGGTAGTGTAGCGAAATTTCAGAACAGCGACAAAGTACATTGTGCAGTGCCTTTACATATTAAATAACTCCAGCATTAAGATAAATACCCTGCCTGCTTCGACGCTCAATAATCTACATATATAATAAACTATGTATCTCCATCTCTCTCTCTCTCTCTATTTGTGTGTGTCTGTCCCATTACTTCCTATCTATTACTGAATAAAAATTATTGAACTGAAACCACAATGGGTATAAATATATCACTCAAAAACAAATCGTGGAATTTCCACGGGAACTATCTAGTAGATCATAAAAAAAAATAGCGAAACACTACTTGCAAGCAGATGGATCCTGTTCATATAAGTATAAAAACTTATACTTCTTTGTGTCTTAAAAATAATGAATATCGTCTTCCTGTCAGTGACCCGTTTTTTCGAAAGATCAAGTTTTTTAAGGGATCGGGATCGGGACTTGGGTATCAACTCAAGAATGGGCCAAACAACTCGTTTCTATTGCCTTATTCTAGTCTATATTCTATTTTATTCTAGGGATGAGGTACAGCTAAGAGGATCGTGCAAGGTAGACTGTAGAGGAGCAGATTGCTTTACTCTTACAATTTGACTGAAGGAAGAACTGATATCTGCGAGATCAAGAGTCTAGGACATCATCTTTGTAAGGGCTTAAAGATCCTCTACTAACTTTAACAGTCCCTTCATGATCATTATCACTCACATGACTCAGAAATCAAATACAAAACTAAATTAAAACGAAGCAAAGTTGTGTAATATTCTCGTTATACTCAGAATACAAGTATAATAAACAGATGCAATAATAATGAAGTATCTCATGACTGAATTATAAATTTAAACCTTGGGTGCATTGTATTAGAAAAATTAGACAAGCAGGTAATAATATATAGCACAACAATTCTAGTTATGTCACTCAAAAAAATGAGCTAAATGAAAAAATGACTTTATCATAAGAAAATAGTCAAATTCAGTAACTGTATCCCAGTTGGGAAAACAATCATTGATATGAATGTTACAAGCTCTAGCTCAGTGACATTTATAGGTCATGCAAAACAACGTGACTAAAGTGAAATGTGAGCATCATCATTCACAGCGCACGTGCCCATATAAGAGCACCATGTCCTCATTGAATTACTGTCGAACAAAGCATAACTCATAAAGACCGAGGCTCCTGTAGCCAGTCAAAAATATCCCTTAAATTGTTATTTAAATACCAATTCTGTTCAAGCATGACCTTGCTTGTCTATGATTTCCTCTAAGAAATAAACATTGTGACGCAAACTTCCTACAACACTAACCATGACGGTAATAACACTTTCAAAGTATCAATTTTAATGATTTTAAACATGAAAATTGATTGAAAAATAATGATTTCCCGATTATTATGCTGCTAAAAAACTCTGAAAGTTTGTTTCGTTGTTTTCACTAGAATAATTAGATCACATCTAAAGCCTCAATAATTATGTATAAATTCACTTAACTATAAATCAAATATGATTAAAAAAAATTATTTCACAGTAATAATATTTCTTACGTAAAATAAAGTTATCGAGTATTTTCCTTGTAAAATCTGTATTTGAATTCAAATGAATTTACGGAAAACCAAAGCTCCTGCTTAGCTATACCAACTATGAATTATTTATCTACTGAGGAAATTAGGAAGACTGAAGTAAAAACTAATCATCAAACAACGAAGCACCAGTTTTGTCAAATATTAATTTTCAAACTGCACTTCACTCAGAGTAAATGGTTTAAATTAGTTTCCTCACTAACAAATGCATGCTACAAGGCATTCCAAAATTCAGTACCTGTTAACGTTGTGAGTAACAAAAGCCACCCACGAATGTATGTTTCCCGTCGTGTTGACGCTATTTGCTTCAACGTGAAAATATCTTATTGAAACGTTGCTTGGCATTTCAGACAGCAGTTTTGCTCACGAGTGCTGTGGATTACACGGAGCTCGTGAGCACTTATTATACTTTATGTCTGCCTCTCCAGTACCTGCTGTTGACCTTCAACGTCTCCATGGTCAGACGGCGCCCAAAAGTACCAGCTTGCTTTTCTTGCGTCGACCCAAGCATTGATTGAGCAGGGAGATACTGCATATTTAAAGAAACATTCAGGATTCCCTACATCGTGCACATATATTTCGTGCCTGATCATCAGAGTAATTCCCGAGGTACTAAAAAAGGCGGTAACCCGCGACTGTCTGTTTTGCAACGTACTGTGCTGCCATGATTCCAGTTTTACTTCCTGTTGTAATTAGAGTGTAGTGTGCGAGAATTTCACTGCAAGAATATGAAATTTAAATATTAATCTACTTTAAAATACAATGTATTTGGCAATACTTTAGTACTTCAATTAGTTAAAACGTTTTTTGCTGTCGAATAAACTGTTTCATGTAATATACGTGATCGAACTCTGTAAACGAGGTCTGGTCAATTGGAAAGTTTTTATACTAACTTTGTCGTTTTCGTGGTGTTCAGGAATGCCAAGTGAATGGCAGAATTCATATTCTCATTATACACGACAATATTCTTATTATTATCTCATTTACTGAGTTAATAACATTTTCGCTATGATTATTAAGACTACATTACACGTACTTATATAAGTTAATCACTGGCTGAAAATTCTTTCAGATGCTTCTTAAGAGTCTGCACGAGTGTCATAATGTTTGCATCGGACGCCTCATTCCAAGTCTGTACATTCTTTAAGTATGTAAAGTCTTTATTTTTGTATGAACATTGCCTGATCAGAAATGGTTGCCGCTTGACAAATTGTAATATTTCCTAGTTTTGAAGATGCAGCGAGTAAACTGTAATGCAAGCAGTCACAGTGATGTGCTGTAAAATAGGTTCAATAAATTAGGCAAGTTTACTACACTTGAAATGATTTATGAATGAGATCTACGAGTAAAAGTTCATAGTCTTAATAAAGAACTTCAGTGAATGCGCAGAATCTAAACGTTCTTGAGACAATACTTGTACATATTTAATTAATCTTATTTCACAATATATAACACTATACAGTATAACCAAATAGCAAAAAAGGGGAAAATCTGTTTTCTACAGCTAAACAAATGATGAACGACTTCTAAAGAATTGTTTCTTCAAAAGGAAGAGATTTAAGGAACGGGTTTGCTGACACGCAAGAGACTGCACCAGGACTATCGTTTATTTTCGTCCGACTGGCGGAGGTAAAAAAAGTCTGCATTCCCTGGACTCTCGTCATCAGGTCGTTTGCTTGTTTATTGCTATGCTAAAAATATCAACAAAATGTAAGAAACCAGAAACTTGAGGTACAGAGGAAGAAGTATCGCAGCCTAGCTCATTTAAAACGTGAAACAAGGAAATTCAAGTTGAGCCTGCTGAAAAATCTTTTGAAACTTTTCATAAAAGAACGAAGCTAATAGAAATATAGCGAAATATCAGTTTCGCTTGCACAGTTTCTTGCTTATTCTTCCGATGACTAGTACTAAAAGAAGTTACAGAAATCTCATCGTGTTTGATATTATGTCATGACATTAGTGTTGCTTTCTAAAGAATGAATGACTTTGGGCGTACATATTTAAACGAGACAGTTATTAAGAATTTTTGCTCGTCAAGAAGACAAAAATGCATTTATCCAAGTCCAGTGTGGCAGCCATCTAGTATGGAGTATTTTGCGAATCATACGTAAAATTATGGAGGAAATTAAGAATAAATTATATACACATGTAAGTATGCAATTGAATTTTATACCAGTATTGGAAAATCAAATATATATGTTATTGGAACATCATATGTTGGGACTTGGGTATCAAATGGGACTCGGGTATCAACCTAAGAATGGGCAGAACGGCTCGTTCCTATTGCCTCTTTGTATTCTATATTGGTTGAAATATATACTGTGCTTCGGTAAAGGCATGGAGCTGTCGTGAAGCGTTTCTATCCTGACACTGACTTCAATGATCTAAGAACCAGTTTCTGTTGGGCAGCATCGCGGTTCTCCGCTATGTCCTGCCAGAACTGCTTCTAAGAACGTGAGGTCAGCATCAGTCTGTTGGCTGAGGTGTACCGGTGTAGAGCCCTGAATGGACCGGCCTGCATGCTGCATGCTGCTGCTATGTCGCAAGGTGTCTTTGGTACACAACTCTTGTCGTTGAGACACATTACCGAGGGGCTTCAGAAGTGGGAATGGCGATGAAAATATATGAATTGTGCTACTTTTTGGGAAACATCTGCACCTGTCCATCAATGAAAAACAAGGCTCTTATTTAATGAATGACAAGTTAAAATTTTGCACGTATATTTTATGCTTTCGCACCGAATATTTGAACAAAGTTAATTCGGTAATCAGTAAACTGTAATTTTTAAGCGAGTAAGTACTTTCTCCACGAGTAAAAATAACAAATTATCAAATTGGGATCACGGACTAAAAGTTTAAGTAAACTGTTAAATATTAACTCAGACTAGTAGAACCACACGTGAAAATTCACGTTTTTTAATGATTTTTTTCGGTTAATTTGCCTGAAGACGTGGGTTTTGCGAAAAAGTTTCCACATTGAAGAATGTGCCTTTGGTATCCACAATACAATGCTTACAATACATGCATACCCTGCTGAATTTCCTCCTATCTAAATCCTTAAGAGCGTGACAGAGAGACAGACCAAGTAAGCAAACAAACAACAAACTATGTATTATTATATAGTGGGATTGTTTTAAAAGATTTAGCACATGAATGAAGAAAAAAATAAGACTCAACCCCAACAAATTCTTTAACGAAGAATTAAAGCGTCAGTGACATGATAGCTGCTGCTAATAAAATGAACATAATTTTCAGTCTTTACAGACACTGTGATCGTTCCCGGATCTTCCAAAAAAGCAGTCATCTCAATTAAATTATAACCAAATTAGGTAATAATTTCCTAAATTGATCTTAAAGAGTAATTAAGAATCATATACATGAAACTATGATTATAATAAATTACTCACGCACTATGTTTACTGATACAAAACGATCACATCATTTGTCGCTAGAGGAGATTTCTACAATGTGAAATGGCGTGCAATGAAAGTCAGAGGAGCAAAGGCATTGCTATGTCAAAACACGAATAATAAACACTATGTTAAAACACGAATAATAAACACATTGCAGCGCGACCGACCCGTATCATGACCTGAGCTGTACTGAAGCACCTGGACAGTAGACAACCGCAAGTTCTGAGCAGGTGCCCCTGTATTTTACCTGATGATAAATGGTTAATATTGTTGATTAACACGTTGCCTCCGATTGCCTGACTGGTGTAAATCTTCACTTTGTACGCAGAGTCACTAGAAGGATCTGAAAAAATTACAGAACCTAACCTAAGTGGTACACATACGTACCACTTCGGAGTCAACGTGTTAAGTTGAATAACATTTATATTAAAAGAGAGAATTACTTGCACGTAAAACATGCAGGTACAGTACAGAAATTGTTTGATTGAAGTTAGCAATACATTTTAACACTCGGAGCTGTCACTATTTACTTTATGAACTATTAGTTCACATTGTAGTTATAATCCTAATTTATCCTTACTTTATCTGTTCAAAAAATGCAGAGGATTTTAGAAATAATCGGACACAGAGTAACCATCTTATTTCGATCAGTAAAACATTTGAGCTCTGTTTATTATATTATTTTACACACTGTACGTACAGGTTTAAATCTTAACATCAAAATGTATACATAGAGTTCATGTGTTTGGCGTTTTTATTATCGGAAACTGACTCCCGAAATATGACTTTAAACCATGAAACAATAATTTTACACGCCAATAAAAAATTTTGATTTGAAGTTCAAAGACAAAATTCATCAGTAGAAATAAGAATAATATGTTAAGTTCAACCCAAACATTAACTGCACACACATTACACATCTAGAAAATAAATCATTGGACAATGAAATTGTTTATATAACCTATCATTCTATTGAGTTCGGCTACTAGACAATTTATTAAAGAAATTCAAATACGTTTTTGACCTGCTTGTACTAATTTCTTTGCGCCTTATGCAATGAAGTAATTGGCGAAGTGATCGTTTGGGGAAAATATTTTGTGTAGAAAGCATACAAACTCACAAAGGTCGACCATTTATCGTTAGAATAACATGTAAGGTGTACTCAGAATTTTTCCTATTCATGACATTTGTAGCGTACGCTGTTAATTCATGTCCATTTAAAAGTAATTGAACAGTCTGGCATTTTCCAAACTATGCATATGAAAAAATTGAGAAAACAAGGCTGGATGATTTGAAGCTTAGTTATAATAGTTTTTGATGGTTCCTTTCACGACAGTTCATTATCTAGTAACTAGTCATTTAAACATGGAATCAGACTAATCAATTGACCCCATTAATGGGAAAGGGGTAATTCTTACTACTCTGAATAGTCAATCCCATGGCGATAATTTTCGTTCGATATAAGCTGGGAGTTTCCTGACAAGCGGAAACGGCTGTGATCGAAGCTACTGAAGCGTACAGCCGGACGCCACTGCTCCGAATGATGACATCGTGCATGTAAACTGTGAGTTTGTGTTTTGTCTTTGTTTCGAGCTGATTAAATAGTCTGTGACTAGTAGAACGGTTTTAGTAGAAATCACTGCATGCCATAACTTGATATTTGCGCGTCCTCGAAGCTGAAAGCCGTTACACAAATATTAAACTATCAAAATAGTTTTAATGAATGTCTCTCTAAACATTACATTATTGCAATAATATCAAGATTGAGGGAATCCGCATCTTCAACTGATAAAAAATGCTATGGTAGATCGAGATCAGTAAGAGATTTGTGTCATTCAGTGTGTTTCAGTCAGTGTTCAACAAGAGCCAAGAACGTCGAAGTTTCGTCATGGACACACGATTTCGGTCGTCAGTAAAAGCTTGATGTTAATGCAGGAAGAGAAACTTCAATTCATGGCATAATGACAATTTACATGGCTTTTACATGGCTTACACAGGCCTTGTACGTTTTCAATGCCGTCTGGTACGGCATTTTCTAGTACACACGCCGTTTACGAGCGAAAGTGGATTCTACAGGGTGTTCATAAAGTCTCTTTACCATTTCAAAAATTTATTACAAATGCAATTGATAAGATATTGTATTCAAATTTAATCTGTTGTATTCAGTGTTTATCAAATTTTTTAATCACATTTTGCATTTGTGTGTTTCAGGGATCTTGTTTGTGAAAGAGGTGCTCTTCAAACTTTATGAGAGACTTTTATAAGAGGCTTTATGGACACCCTGTAGATTTGCTTGAATAAGGTCTGGGGTTGTGTGAGGGCATGGATTATTTTTCACCAATACTGCACAAAAAAGCCCGCATTGAGAGAACTACGTCCGGCTTCTCCATCACTCTTCCAATGCCACAACAGCCGCAATCCGTGCAACCGTCGGAGTAGGTCACCCAGAACACGTACTGTAAAAATGAATAAATAACCTCCTACCCACCTCTATGATTTTCTTTAGGAAGTTGATACTTGGTATTTGGGTTAATGTTCAATAATTATATGATAAGGAGACAAAGTTGCATTGTTCTTTTCCCTATTATTTCGTATCAATAGCGAACACAACACATAGTGTTGGTATTTAGCGAATACTAAACATCCATCGTGTAATTTATTATCGTTATCACAAACGAAAAGTGCACACGGTTTAGTTAACAGTGCTAATACGAGGTATTATTAAATATTATTGTATTAATACATACATCAGGTGAGCTAAATTTAAATCAACACGAGTTTTTTCAATTACGTGTTTCAGAACACGATGTCTCAATTACGCTGTTAATCGAATCATTTATGCATTTAATAAACCATTGCGCTAACAATATTATACAACGAAAATAATTTTCATTTTGTTGGCTTGTAATTGGACTTGACCTTGTCAGGAGACAGCAATCTGACCTTGCAAACAGGGTAAAGCACCAATGACGGGGCACGTTATGTCATTCTTATCGATGATTCTTTTTTATCTTTCTGACAAATTTTTTGGTTATTAATATTGATCTAAGCTTGGTATAATTGTAAAATTCACGTGCCTGGTCTATTGTAAGCAAGCATTTGTGTTACATTTATTAACATTTTTGTCGATTTTCAAGTTGATAATCAGGAGTCATCTGCAAGTCATCAACGAATGCACGTGAAACGTCAGTTGGAGATAAGATAGGCTTTGTTCTCATAACCTTACCTGTAATAGCCAGTTCTTAGTTCCCTGAGGGTCTTGTAATGTGGTGTTGTGTGTGATGTAGTTAGACTAGTGCCAGACAATTGAAATAATTTTCTTTTTAAAGAACAGTTAGCAGTAACTAATATTGCACCCTAAGTCAACCTATTTCTCCTGTCGAGTATTGCAGTATCTTGCTAGATGACTTACGCAGTCAATGTATAAAATTTAAAAACATAGTTGAATCACAGGTGTTTGATGAGTGAAAGTGTTCACAAAATTCAAGAGTCAAAACTCAAAGTTGATGCGTGTGAAATGCGTGGTGTAGAAAAAATTTCTCATGTAATATAAATCCATAGAACAGCATTAAATTTTACTATTAATTAATACAACTGTACTATAACTTCATCTCCGTACGTTGTTCACTTATCGAGACTTTAGGCAACACAGCGCTGTGGTGCAGAACTGATCTAAAATACCTCGAAAAAAATGTTGCATAATAATGGTTGACCACCGCAGTCTAAGACCTGGTAACATCACCAACTAGATTATCCTCCCAAATCAGGACATGCCTAAATTTTGTCACTGTATTATGATATATATTTTGCTAGCGAGTTAATACATAGAAAATATATTGTATGTATATTAAGGCATACAAACATACGTAGAGGAAGACTGCAGAATGTTAAGTAGGACTAAACCTAGTCTATGATATGTATTGTTTCTTATATTTCATAGAATTCTTTCCCACGTAGTGTATGCAGAAAGTCCGTAGGCCTAAAGAGTTAGTCAATTGTCACTTTATGATCATAGAAAATAGCATTATGGAAAATAATAATGCTGCTACTGTACATATTGCAATCATAAAAACGACGAAGAACATCGAGGGACCTCCTGTCGGTAGCGTTCCGTGTATGAAAATTCACAATCTCTAAACCCAAACACTGCGAATTTTAGAGAAAGTGGATATATTGAAAGAGAAAACAGAAGGTAATGACATCGGATAGAATGTTTGAAAAGCAAAAGTTAGACTAGAATGCTCTACGCAAAAGTAAGAGAGACCCTGAAAGTAAAGTTTGGGAAGGTAAAGAGCAAAGTATTTTAAATGACGAGACAATGTACTTTTACCTGTAAAATAATGATTACTGAGTTGTGTAGTGGACTGAATGGTGTTTGCCAAGTTGAATACCCAAAGGCGAAGGTAGAGTAGGAAAAGTCAATGTTTGTTAGTGTGACAGGGACTGCAACTATATAAAAGGAGCGATGACCAGCGAAAGAGATCTAGGAATGAGTTCAGTGACTGTGCAGGAAGCTTGAAAGTGATTAAGTGCAGTGGTGCATTGGATTCGAACGCAAAAATGGGCGATGAAATCGTGGGAGGTGTTACAAACGGATACCCCGATAGGAATGTAGGTAGACAAGACCTCTTGTCTACTTTTGATAATGTATATATATTATATATATTATGGTGAACTAATGGTTGTGTAATAATATAATTCTTTAATGTCATAGAGTAAGATATCATAGAATATTAGTTTGACTAACTGAAAACATGTTCACTGAAACATGTTTTTAGTGAAGTATCGAATGGCACACATCAATTTGTACGTTTCATGTTTACGCAAAACAAAGTTGTGCAAGAAAATTTAATATCAATGTGAATTTTACCAATTAATTTTTTGAGCTTCCATCAATTTCAAACTATTGCTATACGCCTCAGTAATGTGTTACAATCGTCCGACGGTAATCATTGTTCTCATTATCAGTTGTTTGGGTTCTCGAAGTTTCATCTCAATATCAGTTTAATGCTTTTTAAAATGTTAATCTTTCAATATCAAAATTACTTTAATATATTTTAATAATCTCACACTAATTGAATTACTATACTGACAATATATTGTAACTTGACTCTACATCTATGTTGGGTGCAGTTCAAACAAAAAATTTAAAACTAGCGAAGAAAGCTTCTAAAATAATTATTTTTAAAGAAGTTTCACGTTAGACAGAAATAGTGAGTTACAAGCCTCATCAGCAGCTGAATATTGTGAAGAATTAAAGACTTTGAAGCAGAAGTGGTGGTGATGCCAACAAGAAAAGTGAGGAAAATCATGAAGCAAAAGGTGTGACAAAACGCTTGAGGAATCACTACTTGGGCTAGGCACAAAACTTGATTCAATATTTGCAGTTGCATGCACGCTGATTTTGTAGGTGTCTTGGGGCTGACTTTGCCTTCCATGCCATCAGCGCCAGCCCACCCATAATGTATGCTTTGGAGTGATTGAGTTGGACTAGTTCTATAACCTTTATTTTATTTTGAGCATCGTGACTGAACCCTAATCGAGTTTTCTTACAGCAAACACGAGAGAATATATTCTGAGAAACTTATACCTGTATCGTTCTTTGGATTTACAAATTGTTATAGCATGACCTGAAATTGTTGATTAATACTCTGAAAAAATATCTCTGCTTTTTTTCGTATTTTGAAATAATGACCTATTACTTGCGGACCTTGTACAACCTGTATAATATCTGTAGAAATCAATTTTTTTCATTTCCACAGAATTAGCATGAATGTATAGAAAAACATAACCACTGCCCTGATATGAGTTGCGAGAAGTTACAAAAAATGTGCTTTTTCAGCTTGGTGATGTGTTCTAAGTCTCTCAAAATGATTCAAGGTGATCGAAGTTAAAAATACCGAACTCCATACGCCTGCGACCAGTACAAACATATCATATAACGTTACTGTTTTCTTCCGGCCAAGTTCCTTTCTGAAGTTTTTGAGACAAAGTGGAAATAGTAAACCATACCTAAACAGAGCTTAAACGATATCACAATGAATGAAACTTCTCCAAAAACGTCGATCGCACACCCGAATAAAACAATCAGACAGCTCCAGCCACAGGGAAAAAGAAATGGCATCAGAAGTGTTTCCGAGAGTTGTACAGAGAATCCCTTTGATAAACAGAATGGAAGCAATACATTATTAGAAGCAATTCCAGGGGCTCACAGCGAAGACTGCATTCCTCTTTTTCACGACAAAAAGGAACTTCAGAAAACAACAAAACGATTCACAGAAACTCGAGTGGCACCAGACGGAGGCTGGGGTTGGGTGGTACTCATCGCGTGTGCCTATAACACGGTCAGTAGATTAACCAGTCTATGTTGTGTACTTCTAATTGAACTAACTAGATCATTAGGATATTCTTCTGATATTTCTTGGTCTCAAACTAACTAGGCCAATTGAACATTCTTCTAATATTGCTTGGTTTCAAACCAAATAAATAATTTTAATATCTTCCTATTGCTGCTTAGTTTGATTTTAATTATATTGATAGAATATACTTTTAGCTTTTTTGCCTTGTAAACTTGTATCAGAAAAACATCCTTTTTGTGTGCCTTAGTTGTAAATAATAATTGAACACTGAGGACATTCATTCAAGAATGCATAGTTTAAAACTGATCACATCATTGGAACATCCTGAAGGTCGGTTGAACAAATCCGTTTCATTCTTTTTTGAACAAATTGTTTTACTTTTCCGTGTGGATCATCTGATTTTTCGTACGACACCCGTTTCCACTTCCCCTCTTTCTAAATCAAGTTATATTAGCACAGTGATGCCTCCATCCTAACGACAAGTTATATCAGTGCAGTGATGCCTCCATCCTAGTGACAAGTTATATCATTGCAGTGATGCCTCCATCCTAGCTACAAGTTATATCAGTGCAGTGATGCCTCCATCCTAGTGACAAGTTTTATCAGTGCAGTGATGCCTCCATCCTAGCTACAAGTTATATCAGTGCAGTGATGCCTCCATCCTAGCGAAGTTACCTTTCAGTTTTGCTACTCGAAGATGAAGATACGACAAGAAGAAAACAGTACATAGAAAATGTTATGTATGAAATCTGCCGGTAACTGTAGAGGATGATTAGCTTCGTGGATCAAACCAGTTGTTCACGGATTTGAAACATTTATATAAATTGATATGCGAGAAGAATGATTGGCAGTCATAAGCGTTTATAATATCAGTCTGGTATACAGTATATGACATATGTTATGTATAATAGGTAATATGGATACTCATGCGTGGGATGAATAACTCTTATAGAAGACTAATTTTTACACTCTCTTATTTTCTGTTCATTTTCCAAAGTATGTACCTCTTACAGTCGACTCAGGAATTCTCATGTCAAAAAATTCTAACAATTTCATTACAATTTCGACCAATCTAATATCTCGATATCAGTAGTTACATGTCTATTGCCTTTTGAACATTTATACTGTATTGAAAGTAAAATGTTAAACATGTCTGCAAAAACGATTTCAATATTGTTTAGAAGATGATCCTACTTTTGTTTCTTTACGTTTATTTAATCGGCACGGCAACATAGGGCAATAACTGAGTGGCAACTTAAACGTGATCTCTAAATCAAAAGCAACAATGTTTTTGAAAAAGAAGTCAGCCAAAAAATCGTATAACTGTATTACTTTTACTATTGCTTGCTGTGAATTAATGTTAAGTCTGCTCCACGAAACAAAAGATTTCGCTAGTGCAGTGTTTGGTCCTTTAAAATAGTGTATTTAATTAAGATTCCGACTGTCAAGTCTGCATTGTGTTACAATACCGTGATGTATCATCAGCCGACAATTAAAACTTGTATCTTTCAATAATTACTGCAAGGTAATGTTCCCTTTTCTCTTTTTCAGTTTGTCACGGCTGGAGCAAATTCTGGTTTTAGTATCGAATTCGCTGCACGGATTGTGGATCAACCGACCATTTTAATTCTATCAATTGTCAACACAATCACCTTCTTGTGGTTCTCGTCATTCGTGATCACCGGCCCCATCACCAGGCAGTTCGGTTGGCGGAGAGTAGGACTCCTGTTCTCCGTGATGGGATCTTTGGCTTACATTATGCTCGCTTTCTGTTCTTCAATGATAGCACTTTTCGTGCTCTATGGATTGGTCTTCGGTGAGTAAAGCATATAGATTGTTGATTATATTTTCTTTCTCTGCAGGGGTTCAAAAGCGATCAAAACATTTTACCAAACAGTCAAGTCTCTGATACCTAGCGCGCCTTTAAGTACTCTGGTCTTCCTAACGCGAGTTACATAACGGTAGAGGGATTTATAAACACACATTTGCGTAGGTGATCTGAGTACATTATTACAGCATACCAATATTTAGATAAGTTCATCATCGTTTTGAAACCATATTTTCTGTAGCCTACCCTCCACTACACGCGCTGTCATCAACACCATCTTATGCTAGCTTCTTCACGCAGCTCCATATCTTGTTATGATGCGCAACACTCGCATGTATGTATTAGTCATGTGTAAGTACTGCCTAAGGTCATGTTATCGGTAACAATATTCAATAATTGTTATTGATTCTCATTTATAATCGATCTTCATAGTCTATCTTGAAGAACTAAAAGAGAGATATTGTAAAATGAGTGGCAGAAATTAAAGAGGAAACAGAGGTATTGAAAGCATAACTACGAAAAAACATGAATTTGTACTTAACATTCTAACACCCTATTTTGATTATTAGACACAAGGGTAAGGATAATTGACTTGTATACCTACATATGTATACTGTATGTATCGTACAACTCAAATTTATATTCAATATGATAATTATTACGTGAATTAATGTTCCTTACTTTTACATCAGGTATTTCAGCAGGAATTATCTATAACATTGGACTGGTGATCTTGCCACACTACTTCCACAAGCGCAGAGGCCTCGTGCTGTGTCTGAACGTGGCTGTGATCGGCCTCAGTCACGCCATCACACCTCAGATGGTCAGAGCCCTGCAGGTGGACTACGGAACTTCAGGAGGAATATTAATACATGGCGGGCTCATGTTAAATACAATTGTCGCTTGTGCCATGTTCCATTCTGTCGAGAGGCATCAAATCATATTAAAAACAGAAGTGGAGGATCTGAAAACGGAAAAATGTTCCAAAATCGATCAGTTTGAAAAAGTTGAAAGCAATTTGCAAATAGTCCTGAAATCTAGCACTTATTCACTGCCGGGTTCATCCCTGAAAGAAGATGACAGATCACCTGATAAATCTGATTACGACACCGCAGATGCCGAAGGCAAACCCTTCACAGAGATCGCTAAGGAAATCAAGACGTGTATCCTGTCATTTAAGTCATTTAGAGTCATCATAAACGCTTTAGCCTTGTCAGTCTACCTTGCAGGCTTCAGTAATTTTCTAATATTAACGCCATTGATGATGTTTTCTTCGGGGTACGAAACTCAGGAAGTGGCTTGGGTAGCCACGTGTGCAGCTTGCTTCAGCTTCCTTGGACGCGTCCTCATCGCTCCACTCACCGACAGACGCTGGTTCTCCAACAAGTTCGCCTACATGAGTGGGGCTACTCTGGCTGCAGTGTGTACTATGGGTCAGTTTTCCACAACTTGCTTATTGAGAAGACGATAGTTAGTGAATAATTCATTGTACAATTGATATTCAAGGTTCATTGAAATCTCATACATGTCTACGAATGAATTAATATTCAAAATTATTCATGGTAGTCGGGAAACTTTTCAGAAACTAAAACCTTCCTGGCGTAAAATGATAGCCAACGGGAGCAAATTAGGTTGGAAGTTTAATAGCAATGAATATATTGTACAGTAACTCCCTTCGTCTTGGAAGACCTGAATCTTCTGTTGGTGTGCTTGGCGACGTGGGGTCTAGGCGTGGGAATGGGCATGTCTCTCTGGATTGTCCTGCTACTCGAGACGATGGGCATCGAAACTTACACAGCAGCACTAGGAGCCTGTGGCATCGCCTCAGCCCTGGTCTCCCTCACCACCGGGCCCATTGCAGGTGAGTAATT
>VCRD01000053.1:389051-426896 GCA_006783055.1 Trinorchestia longiramus
ACCTTGCTGACCTCTTGAAAGACCTCACCACCAAGGCCTTCCTCTGCAAGTGCGTAACTGAGTAAGATCTTCCTCACCGCCATGCTGTTTACAGACACGTGATAGCATTGGGTCTTCCTCAAAACCATATTTTTTGTAGACAAAATTGTAAAAAGGCTTTCTTGCAACAAGGCTTTTAACAGGTACGTAGTTTCGCAAAGTCTGTTTTGCTACAAGACTATCAACTGGTATGTAGCATTGATTTAGTACAGCAACATAATTCATCTCTCTACTTGACAGATTCTTCCCATGTTCAATCAGCCAACCTATAATTATCGATTTTCAGTTAGATAATAATGGTAATTTGTAGCTCAAACTCGAACAAAGGTTAGAAAAAACTATATAAATATTTACTATTGGTTACACCTCCAAAGAGAATGATTGGTGTAGGTTGATCTATCTGTCCTTGAATCAGATTTGGGCTCATCAATAGTTGAATAATACATTGTAGATGCGTATTAACGTTAAGTCATTCATATTTCAACATATCTCTACGCTATAATAAATGTAAAAATAAATTGCTTGAACTGACAATTCTGAAAATTCTAGAAAAGGGGAAGTAAAATTATTCCACTAATGTTTCAGAATAACAAATTAAAGTTGCATGCAAGAGCAAAAAATTAGAGATTGTTCACAAATTTAGGTCAACACGAGAACGTCAATAGGTCAGAGCTTTGGAGCTATGAAAATCCACAATCATTCCTGTATAATCGTCACATGCCCAGGAGAAGAAATGTGCCCACAGAAATAAATCACTTATATGAGCGAAGTTCCAAGGAGCTCATAAGCCTAGTCGCTTTCGAATATCTTCTACGAGTGAAGAACGAATTTCGATATTGATCTTAGATATGTTCTTTTCAGACTTTTTCTGAAGATGCTGAAATTTTCTTGTATTTAGCATAATATCTGAAAATGCATCAAAAAGAGTAAGGAGAAGTGAGTTGCAATAGTTTTGATAGAACACTTCTCTGATGAGTTAACTGCCATGAGATAATTCGAACTTCTAAGATAACGTCAGAGAATATTGGAGAAAAAATGTTTGAAAACAAGAACGACTTTCTTTCAAATCATCACATCACAATTATAAAAAAAACAAGTTCAAATTCTTCTCCTTTGTTGTAGGAAAAATTAGCAAGCCCGGCTTGGGCGAGAACGTCGTTCAATCATCCCATAAGGACGGGGCAAAAAATACTGAGGTGTCATGATTTACAGCCAGGCTAAAAGAAGATCTTGAAACAGATTTCGGTACTTCTAAAGGCAGCTAAATTTAACTACATACTTTCGTATTTTAAAGCTGTCATTTTCGTTATCTAGACGGGTATTTCTTACATATTTAACAAAAGCTACGAAGCTACACAAAGAGTAATTGGTGTTGCATGCTGAAAAATTAAATTAACGAAAATGATAGTATCATGTAGTAAACACTTTAAAATATTAAGAACAACGAGAATGAAAACACTCACTTCATGCGATAGCACCGCTTTTGCTTGATAAAATCACTCAGGCATAGCAGCAATTTTTCGACCGTGAAATTCCGTATGCGCTGCAACGGACAAGTTTCTCGTCGGTCACTTGGTAGGATGTGGCATGTCACCAAACGGAAAACAACCAATTAGAATTCCCAAGTCGTTTATTAGAATTCCCATTTGTTGATCGGAATTTCCAAGTGGTTGGTATAGGTAGGTGCGCCCATGGAGTGAAGGACGCTTTTGTGAAGACCCGTGCCAGTCAATGATGATCACGTGATTACTAACGGTATTTAGGTTGGTGAGCCAAACATGCATTCTGTGCATGCATAAATTCAGGGAAATGATTGCAAGGAAGGGGCAGAAAATCCTGCAGAATACAGGCATAATAATTGTGAACATTCATCAGAAACTTTGAGCGCCTAAATCGTTGAAATAAATCGTGAGGCATTTGTAGCACAAAAAATATATGAGTACGGAAGGAATGCAAGTAAAAAATTGCCTGAATCCCCCCCCAAAAATTACGTAAGCTCTCCATTGCAGAGCCGTGTGAGCAAAAAAGCAGACCTATCGAACCAACACTCCGATTGAAATTATTTTCAACTCATGTTGTTATTTTTCCCTTCTTTTAAAGCTTCCATGCTGTTTTAAAATATTACAAGAATTGACAGCTGTAGATTTGGTAGTATAACATATAAATTTAAGAAATCCAAGAACATAATAGTCCCTAGAAACATCCAAGTTATGTATAAATAGCATGTGTTTGTTTACTGCAAGACTGTTGCGTGACATGAGAAAGAAAGAAAGAGAAATATAGGAACTTTACTTCATTCAGGTATACATACATGATATATACAATAGGTTTTAAATTCTTTATGCTAACATCTTCAGACTCTGAGCGATTGAGTCTGTCCATCTTGTGACTTGAGGTAGAGGCTCGTAGGAATGCGTTGTGATGATCAGGAAGTGTGAGGAAATAGTGAATTGAAGTGAAGTCAGTCAGTCGGCCCTCCTGGTCTCTGTGTCACAACCAGAGAACATTCAAGGGACACATGTAAGAGCGAACCCTCGGAACCGGGGACCTTCCAACACAATCACAAATCGCTAACCACTATCCTACAGTGACACAATAAGCTCTTCGTATTTGTGAAGGTACAAATCAGTGAAATGACTTATTAATGAATAGCATGTGTTTGTTTACTACAGGTCTGTTGCGTGACTTGAGCTCGTCGTATGTATGGAGCGTGGCTTGTTGTGCGGCGTTGCAGTTGAGCGCCGCTCTACTGTGGTTGCTCATGCCGTGCGCCATCGCGAAGGATGAGAAGGTACGCGTGGCCGAAACGCTTCTTCTGAAGAAAAATAGTGAAGAAGCATGACAAAAAAGGAATAAATAAACAAAACTAACGAGCACATTTAACTCTGCTTCAATATTCAATTTCTAAGTGTCATTCGTACTCTTCAATGTCTCTTTAATACTAGACGCAATACGATTACTTAAAAATATGTATATGTCCTCGCTTTCAACACGTACCAAAAGGAAAAATTTGAATTGGAAACGTTAGCATCATTTACACACGCATTTGAAGCAGATTGCCCTTCGCATGTTGATTCACAATTGAGACATGATTACTAAGATTTTTACGCTCAAAAATTGTTCGCCTCTGTTACACAGACGAGAAAAATACATCATGAACAGGATGAAGAACTTATTCGCGTACATAAGTCAAGAATTTACTTGGTGGTAGCAATCAAATACTTCGGACAGCATCTTGGAACCCTCATCTCAGTACCTAACAGTGCCACTAGCTTCGATATTTGCTTTAAACCGAACACTCATGAAGTACGTATACGGCAACAACAAGAATTTACCCTGTCATTTCCATTCTTATTTATCAATTACCTGATTTTCTTACAGAAGCAGTTGTAATAAACTCTAATTTCAATCTGATATTTGGAGTTGCGTGTAACTCATGTCTTCGCATTCTTCTGTTGCTTCAATTTTGTTATGTTCTGGTCAAATCAATCATAAAGCAAACTAGAACCGGCTTTTTCTTATGCCTGGCACATGACTTGAAGTGAATCAAAGGATGATGGATATTCGTTGATGATGATGCACACTGAAAGCGATAGCTCGTCCTCCAGTGAATGGATTGGAAATAAGTAAGCAAACCATTCCTCTATACTTTGAACAAAGATTAGAATTGTCGAGCTTAGAATTTGTTGGATTGGTATTTACTTAAAATCCAAAGATTAATTTATCGCTCTTAATACTTTTGACATGGCCCAGCCGATTGAGATTAGCATGAGTGCATTAACACAGAGCGTAAAAATTAGACAAAATAGAATAACTGAATTTATGTGGCGTTTTATTATGCAAAAAACTTTCAAATCAGCCCGACACTATGGATGAATCATACTATTCAATCTTGAATTTTACCTTCCTATGGTACACGAGGCAACTACTCTCCAAAGATACGAAACTGGCTTACTGGATGCATTCAACTAGCCACGATTCATGATTAATTTAGCAATTCGACGCATATAACATTCAGGGTAATTGCTTCTAGGTTTCATCCAAGTAAATATGAGTGTAATTTTTGAATACTTATGATTATAAATCACCACACAGTGGGCATCAATATCTTAGAGGTGGTTAATGCGTTGTCAACGGTAGTTCACATTGACAGCTCAAATAACATATTTGATGGTACACATACATACGTACTAACACGTAGTCAACGTTTTAAGTGTGCCATGATTAAAAAAAATTTTGAAACTTTTAATCATTTAGGTTTAGTCCTCTGATATATTCCCCCGTTGTTTCTCTACCTTATTTGCTAGGGGGAGAAACCTATACGCTGAGTACCTTCCCGAAGACAAAGTTTGAGCCAGTTTTTGTATCTTTTCACGTTCCAGTATTTGTGTGACACCTTAACCCAATATTGTACAAGCGCTTTGGTAATGATAATACAGTATAAATCATATAGAATTTATTTCAACCCTTCGAAAAACACAATGGAAAAAATTTAAAAATGGTCTAGGCTTTTTACTGTTTATAAGATAATTCTGCTGCCATTTTTGACGTTTTTTGTTGTTAGTTATACTTTACATCCATCGTGATTGTGATATACAGATCATATTGCTGCACCAATACTTCGATAGGTTCGTCGTTTATGATACGTTGGAAATGTTGATTACTAGCATCAACTTGCATTACTTAACATTTTTCAATGATGAAGCGCATTCGCTAGTTATCAGTCCATTAAACAATAAAAGTAGTTTGAGTTCTGTGTGAAATTAAACCCAAGGCACATAAGGAAGTAGCACGCATTTATGTCTAATTCCAATGCAAAAGAGCATGGAATAAGATAAAGCGATTCTTATGTTATTTCATAAAATAATTAAGGAAAGACTCTCGATCTAAATTGGCAGCGCACCACACTCGGACAGCATGGTATTGAGAGTTGTGAATTGCATTAAAGTATGCGTAATGAGTCCGTGGAGTTTTGCCCAATCTTTGAGTGTACTACATGAAATTAACACTACATTTTATTAGAGTATTGTTAAAAGAAAGAATAATTATTCATAGTTTAACTAGTTCAAAAATTATTTCAAGGATTTTTCATTTCAAATGATTCTTATAGAGCTACAGGCACTACAAAGTAAAAAATATCATAATTTGCATCATGATTCAAAATCGTACTAAAAACCTCGTAGATTTTATCTTGCCGATTACACATTGTTATAAAACTCACTGTACTGTTATCAAAAAAATATGAAGAAAATTTTACTTTCACCAGAATAAATTGAAAATCAGCAACTCCTATCCTGTATCCTCAACATCGTTAGAGCACCTTAAACATTGCTAAAAATGCACTGATGTTAACTGTATTCATATATTGACCTAGGATACTGCCTTCATAAATCTCAGAGAATGGAAAAGCGTAAAAATAAAAGTAAGATTGCAGGGATTCTTTTCGCACCCTTTAATTAATTTTTGATCAATGGTTGAGCAGTAAATTTGTTGCTTGCCAATAGATGGGGAAAAATCATCAGATTAAAGACAAAGCGTTTTGTTCATTATGGAATATCGTCGGATTTAAAACGACACATTGCGTTCATTATGGAATATCATTAGTTTTTGGACAACACATTGTGTTCGTTATGAAATAGAGCATACACACCATGATTTTAAGATATTTTCTACACTTGGAAAAACTTAGTAAGAACCATGGTTGATATGTTACTAGAGTGCAGCTTTCTCCGTGATTACGGGTTGTAACCTGAGAAAAACATGAAGAATATACAAAAGACATGTGCTAATTTTAACTTATTAGTTGATATTCTGAGTCTCGAAATAAAAATATTATATATTAGAATTTTTTATATAGGCGATCAACCCGTTCGAAAAAAAAATAATTTAACCTAATACCTTCGCCAAAGATGGCATTTATAAGTTCTTATATCACTCACAACCCAGTACTTAATTCTGAATGGTCACTTTATTGAGATTTTGTCGCTACTTGTAAGAATTGTCCAATGATAAAACGTCGTCATTTCAAATACTGTCCTCACTTTCCCCGCTGCCGCCAGCGTTCTATGTGCCGTTCCGTGTTGCGTTCTCTGCCACGCATTTACTGTAAAAACAGACGCTACATTTTTACGAATTTTTTGCTTATGTGAGCTTGCATATGCAAGCAAAGTATTTTTAAATAAATTGAAGGGTTACTGTGACACGTATACGTGCATAGCAGCTATAAAAATAATAGAGCATACGTAATTTTATTTATATTTATTTTGCCTACATGTCTCAAAGTACTACAACGGATAGAAAATAAAATAAAATCATAAAAATACAGCTACTGCATTATTCGACTCAGGCATCTCGCATTAACAATAATGTAAATGTGATTGCACAATGCGATGCAACTGTGAGATAATTAGCTATCCAAAATTAAGTACCTTCCCTTACGTTAATAGAACTCTGATTTTATTCACCTTGCAGTGTTCTATCTGATAATAGAAGTATCACCTCAATTCTCTTCCTGCGTGTTCCTGCTGTGGATTAATGAAATTGTATGGGAAACATCTAAAGGAAGTTAATCCTGAGCAAAAGCATTCGTCCAAAGATGCAGTATGCTGTATGACCTCCGCACGTTTTCAAACACCTTGTGTATTAAAAATACAGTTATTACGATACAAATACAAGCACCACAAAGAGTAGCACGACTTAGATTGCTGTCATCAAAGAAAGTTGAAGAAAAGTCATGAGGAATAACTGACCAACAAAATCTCGCAAAAAAATTCTTCTTATTAGTCCACTTGCTTTGTAACGAACGAAGACAGACGCACAACACATGAGCTTATATTTACCCATAAAAATTCAATAGATGAAATTAATTTAATTACACAGAATTTATTCACGTCATAGAAGCATCAGTCAATGTTCAGTTAAATTCGAGTTCGTGGTCTTCACCTAATCTAAAGCCAGCCCTGACGCTAAATACAAATTGGCAAGCATTACTGCTGCGTTGAGGGCCCCATAAATGTAAGTTCGAAGTTTTCTATTCACGGTTCTCGCAGAGATTACGGCAACGTAACGAAGTTCATTAAGGACTACATTTATGGACCAAGATCAACGAAGATTCGACGATCGTAAAGCTGAATACTCGACGAAAGTAAAGACTCAGACGCCTGTCCTAAATTTACGCTTGTCTAGTGAACCACGTTTTCCATTTTTCTATTCGAGACATGAAATTGTCGAGCAAAGTGAGAGAGATTACTAGTGTCCCAGTCAGCTGGCTAGAACTTACGCTTATTGCAGGGAAATGCAGATTTCCTCCCTCGTCAGAGAGTCTCTGGTACAGACATCCGCATAAAAACCACACGAGTGTTGCACTTGATCTTGAGACATGCAATTACCCTCAGCTGCTCGTAGCTTTGCATTTGAATTAAATCGCAGAAGACTCTACAGATTTATCTTTGAAACTCGTTGATGGAGTATCTGTGAGACGCGTCACTTGCGTAACGATGGCTTTGGTGAGCACTTCAAAAATTGATTCACTGCAAATCAATTTCATGCGATAGAAGGTCCAGTTGCAGCTTGTCTTTCTAACGGTCCAACCTTGACGGTGAAGAGAATGGAGGACTGATTAGAATGGCGTCAGCAAAAGACTTGGTTTCCCAAAGACTTCCTGGTTCATTTTAAAATATTTCTCGATTAAAATGCAACATTATTGCAATACTGTCTTCACTGAAGGCACAACCTACAAACTTTTATTTATATTTCTTTTAAATTAGTGTGTAAAAGTTATGTAGGTAACATTAAAGAATTGTCTATATTTTGTTCGGTAACCTTGAAATTTAAATGCAATAGCAATGTTATAGTTAGTTAATAATCATTGATTTCATTCTAGCTTTTGCATGCTCTGGCAGAATTTTAAAGCAAGCAACCGAAAACAGAAAATTTTACGAGGCTCTAGGATAACCTCTAAGTCTTGTGCTCGTTAAATGCCAGTAATCACAGTCCATGAATCGTCTATTAACATTTCTACCAAATGATACTTAGATGATATTAACTATAATACTATTAATTCTTATAGCGATAGATTAAACTGCTTAAATATCTAAGTGTTGGATTGAACGAATCTTCTTGGAATATACGAAAATATCATTTTCCCAGGGGTTTATACCGTCAATGGCACAAAATAACGCATGAAATATATGTATGTAAATACAATGTAATATTATCTTACAATGGTGTTCCCCTGCCATCAAATTACAGTGGCATGTCATCACCATGTTTCATACGCTGTAACTCCTGCTAAACTCATGGCTCTGTGTGAGGTAGAGTTAGTATGAGAATGAAATGTGTACGATTACATCTGTACAGACCTGTTCAGAAGATGTCATTAAAGGGGCAATGATGACAGCATTAAAACCATTTGCATATGAAATAACACATGTTGGCTGAGCCTCAAAACTTTTATACTATGAATTACTGTCGATCATAAAATCGCGATTTGAATTCAGAATTGTGGGATCAACTTAGAGCTAAAGCTCGAGGCAAGATCTGATAGTCAGGTTTGCTACCGTGCTGTTGGAGTTACTGTCATAATGAATGCAGTTCCTCAATACATTAATTTTATATTAATTCAAGGCTCGAATAGCGCTAGATAGCTGTGATCTCAACCAGGCTGCAGAAAAATAACTGTTCAGCTCTCCAAAAGATTCGAATTAGTCCGATGGTATGATCGATGACAAAGAACTCGAAACTGTTCACAATTGACTTCCTTTTGTAGACGAGCGTGCTTTTTGCTTCAGGTGTATTTATGAGCGTCAATTTGATGAATTCATTAGTTCATGTGTGCTATATTCAAAAGACTTTTTATCCCTCTTTTTATCATTCGTGTTTTGGGTAATGGTTTTCTTATTACGATCGAACTGACGCGAAATATAAGAGAAATTTCGTCTCTACATTCCTGAAGATGAATCTGCACAGTTGATTTTCTATTCTTAAATTTACTGGTCATCCGAAGCTCTCACTTTGAGCGCTGCTGAACATATTTATCCATTTAACGAATAGAAACAATAAATTTAGTGTTGATCAAGTCAAAAAATGATGAGAATTCGGTAGCACAATCTATAGCACTACAATACTTCCAAACTTTAAAAAAGTAATTGACATTGTACGTCCATTTTGCTGTTGTGATGAATTTTAGGTTAGGGTTGTTGATATATTATCGCGTAGTAGTCATGAAAGGTAGGTTAAGTTTGAATGACAGGAAATGTAGGTACATACATTCTCTATAATGATTTGAGATTCAGTAAAAGGTAGCTATTTTGTCTGAATCAATATTAGTGATGCGAAAAATTGAAGGTTGTTTTCAAACACTTTCATGACGCCAGAGTGCAAAACAGACACTGAAAGCGAAGTGAACTCGGTCGTAAAATTGTTTGACTGTGAATGCCATTGCTAGAGGTGTAATTGCTTGGGCGATTATCTGCAGAGATAGAGTATGATTACTTCAATATTCTGAGATGCTCTAATGAGCAAATTTAAACGCGAATCGCTGATACTCGCACGTCTTAGCGCTTCCTGATGTCCACGTCACTATATGTACAAGACACCAACCAGCTGCGCTTTGTGGTTATTTGGAAACACAGCTGTCTTCTAAACTCTATGGCTTCTCGAACGCTTGATTTAGAGCTGCTTACGGAGACTCATGGGCACTTGATCCCTGATTCCATCCAGAAACTTTATGACCAAAAGGTGAGGCAGAGGATACCTCCGTACAAATGTATTACGACCGGGATTTCCACTTCCCTTTAGTGGCAGGAGGTTTGAAAACACAGGTCGACTAAGTAATAGGGAAACTGCTGAAACATTTTGAAAAAACGAGTTTTTAGTTTAGCAATGAACAAGTATTGGGTAAAGGGTTAAGGAGAACCTCCAATCGTATGATAAATTTTTATCAAAGATGGGAGAGATGTCACTCAAATAAATGTTTGCCTTTACAGTGCAGTCACAGAAAAACTGATTTGACACAACCAAGACTTATTAAAATTAAATTTAGATCACGAGTTTTTGTCAATTGCGGATTACTGATGACAAATACAGTATTGTATAGGAGGGTGAAACGTAAAGTAAATTAAAAAGTATTGGTATACATCGATTCTAAGTTATTCAAATGTGAAACTTAGTCAGGACACGACAGAGGTTGGCCTCAAGCAATGGATATCTGTTAATGCATTCTTTGGTGCCCTGAAATAAAGAAGTGTTGTGTAAGCACGGGTCATGGAGGCCTAAAGTTGATGTTGTTTGTCACGCACAAATGAGAAATAACCTTAAATGATTCCATACGATATTTCTTTGCGTGAATGGAAAGAAAATTAAAAAAATAGACTTTTATCATGTTATTGTAATAAAAAACACAACCTAAATTTCAGCTCCAAAATGAAATCCATTCTCATGAGCGCAGATTTGAACCCTTCAGCTGAAGCAAGCAGCCGCACGTCAAGTTTTTTCCTTGTTCATGTCTCTCTGAGTTTTGCTAACAAGTTTCTTCAAATTTTCAATAATTCTCGATGACTAGAGTTGATGGACAATGGGTTCAATTCTTCCCCAAAATTAGTAGTTGGGGATGATGAGGTCGGAACTTTGAGCTGGCAAAGACTGGTTCAATCAGTGGTTTCTCGGTAGAAAATTTGTCCGACAAAAATAGAAGACATTCGTTAGAGGAGTGAGCATGGGCAGCATCCAATTTATTGTGGTAGCTCATATGCATTTGATCTGACTGCTGCCCACAACTTTTTCTTTCAAGATTGAGATCATTCTTTGAATTTACTGACTCACCATCGTTAAACCACGTCATTGGTAGCCTTCGATCGTTCGCAATTGCTACCCATGATATTTTTCGCCGCTTTGAACTATCGAGTCATCGTACAGAAAAGAATTTTTAATACTACAATGCCTCTAGTTTTGACGGTTTGTTTGTGGCTTTAAGTAAAATCATTTTTCGTCGGTGAATATAAGCCAATGTTGCAGAAATGGTCGATAGTGGCTTTGTATTCGAGACTTGAATTTCAGTTAAAATTTCATTTTCCCTCAAAGATTGCTAAATATATGCAAAAGTCCAGCATGAGATATACCATTGTCTAAAATAAACAAACTCTTAAGGAGTTTTAATGCCGTAATATCATCTGGAATTCATTAAAAACTTATTAAGCCTCCTGTAATGCCCATACGCCTCATGTCACACCCACTGCTGAGTTCATTGTTGTAGTAAAAGTTACTGAGTTTACCCACTGCTTGAAATTTATAACACGCCGCTATCTTGAGGTACTCAAGCGAACGAGGGCTTCAAATTCAATGGTAGCTCAGGGAAGGACATTCTCTTAAAAGGCTCCTAGCAAACACATGAAAACGTTCGCAATCATTGTACGTTGTGAGATTTCACTCGAATAAATAAGCTTATTTTCAGTAGAGAGATTCCTCGATCTCCTTCTTCATCCTCTATAAATGTGTTTTGAGGTGAAGGACGGTCTGGAAAACCAACTCAAATTTTTTAAACAAATTTTTGAAAAACTGAAACCTAAACCATTTGATGAAAAGAATTACTTTCAAACTGACACTGTTCGCGAGAAGAGTCAGGTCAATTGGAGTCCTTAATTTTTAAATTAAATTTTTGTTTGGTTACGCCTGAAATCTTGTATCTAGACCTGGATATCCCCAGTGCAAGGAAATTATATAGGCAGGCAGACGAACTGTTTTTAAGACGGAAATATCGTACCTGTCTTCTTACTTCTCAACAAATACAGTTCATAATTATCAAAAAACAGCAATAAACTTGCTCTTTATATCGTCAGAAAATACAGCTTGAAAACCTGCCAGTTGTTACGAATTATTAAGTATATATTTTAAACTGTTTTAAATTACTTCTCTCCTTGAAACAATTTTTTTTCTGAGTTCGTTAAGACTTATTCTTTCGAACACCTTGTATCATTAATTCTAATGCAATTTACAATACTTATTCGTTTCTTATTCATGCTCAACAATTTAAAACTTAATTTTTTTAAATAGATGATCTAATATACTAATAAAGTTGTTCAAGGTGAAATTCCTGACAAATCTCATAATGTTAGAATCATTGACATGAAATAATTCAGTAGGACGTACATAAATGCCTCCCAGGGTTCGTTAGTGCATTCACTTGACTGACTCGTAAAGTGCAAGTGAAGTGAAGAGATGCGTGTTGAAAGATCGTGTCTTGGGTTCAGGTCTTAAGACCAGCTGAGTTCCTGCCCAGCATCCTAATTATGTATAGCTGTAATTTACGTGCCTCCCCTAACACGGACAGTAGCACCCTTCTTCCCACAGCCCTTCACTCTCACTCACTTGTTTCTACTCTTTACTTGCACTCCATCAACTGAAGAAACAGTTCTCATCCCAGGGACCCTTCACTCTCACTTTCTGGCTTCAGTCGGTATGTATTTAGTAAAAAAAACACTTATCTCTTCATGTCTCCTCTCTCTCTCTCTCTCCCTCCTCTGCTTTACCCTTTGCTCGCCCTCCCTTGAGTTAGGAAACAGATCTTTTCTTTGATATCCTTCACGGTCATTCTCTGTCGTTTACGCTTTGCTTCGCCTCTCAAACATAAAGAAACAGTTCTCTTTTCAAAGCCTTAAAGGATTAAAGAAGTTGGATGCTCCTTTTCAGCGTGTGAAGAATGCAGAGCAAGAAGGGCTCCTGCTTAAGCAATCAAGTCTCTGGCCTAATTTGCATTACAATACAACTTGAACGTAGTGCTCTTTTTAGTCAGTTAAGAGCGAAGAATTGTAAGTGAAGCTCACTTGCTGGGTACAACCGTCATGAACAATTTGCTGCCCAATATTACTGGAGAACTATTTACCTTGACTATTCTATTTATTTGACTGCCTGAATTACAATGAAGTTCCAGCACTCTTTTGAGAAGGTTAGCTTGGCTTGCATTGTGGGTGCGCAAATAGAATCCTCCTTAGTAAGCCACCGTGAATAACATCAAGAAAGTAGTCCGACTTTAAACAACTTTTAAATCAATCCTATATAATATTAGCCGGTGTGTATTGATATACAAGGTGTCCAAGAAAAATGTATAACTCGGTATCAACGATGTCGGCATTGTTTCAAAATCAATCAACGAAAATGATAAATTTTGGAGCCTTGATATCGGTATTCTTGATACCGATGTATGTATACATTGTTCGTGGACATACTGTATATGTGTCTTTGCGGTCGCGGACCACGGAAGAAGATTTTCATTTTCGAAATTTATTGTATTGTGACTACCAAAGCACTGGATTACTATTTTGTGAAATACGAAATTTTTTGGTTATCAGCCTTCTTCCTTCTCAATATGGAAACTCCTTCCGGAAAGTGGTGTTCACTAGCAAATGAAATAAAAAGAAGGGAAGAAAGAAGCTTTTCTTAAGAACAAGGTGTGATCAGCTCATTAAAAATTACGTAATTTTTTTACCTAACTACTAGTAATAATAGTAATTTCATTAACTTCTTGATCCCGCTATTTTATGCCGATATATAATTAATGCACTGCGTAAATGAGTTCTTAAAAAAATTCAGATTTCATATTATCGAACGAGCGATACACAATGTATTTTCTTGCAATTTTGTTCATTGGACTAACACTTTATATTTAAACTTCTCATTAAACGTTTGTAATATTACTGCAATTTAATTTTAACAATTAACAAGCAGAGGTTATACTACTAAAATGATGAACTATTTCATATTAACGTAATTTCACTAAAAATGAATAAAAGAATTATTAGTTTAAAGTAACTGAAGATAGCTAGTAAAGAATCCATCATTGGAAAGTAGCTTAGAAGTGTACACTTAAGGAGCTTTTATTGAAGAAAATACATTCCATTTAAATCAGCAAGCAGGAGATCAGTTGACCAAATCAGACGTACTCGTCAGCAACTGATATTTGGGCTGGCGCTTGTATCCTGGATACAGAAAACACCGCCAATTTTACCCTGCAACTCATCACTCGCACAGGTAGAGCTGATGATGTTTTCTCAGTTAGAGCTCAAAAATAGCCTTTTCTTTCGATATACAGGGTGTCCACAACAAATGTATCCACTGACTGATGTATGTATGTATGTATGATACCGGAACCAGGCTGATCTTTATTAAGCTGCATTTTAAAGGTATAAAGATATACATACATCGGTCAGTGGATACATTTTTTGTGGAGACCCTGTATGACTATCACTATATTCTAGAAGCTTTCAAACACAGAGTCTGAACGACTCTAATTCAATTACATATTAGAATAACTGAAACACATCTAAGCGTTTTTGAATGAATCATTATAATACCATTTTAATGTCATTCTCGAAAAAAATGTGAGTTTTACTGCCCTTAAATAGCGTTGTGGTAGGTCTATGATATGAACCATTATACATCCAGAAGAACCTTCACTTCAGTTCAATTTCTTTTAATACTGACCGGTTTCTTTAGATACTAAGTCATGCAAAAAAAAAACCTGGCATGCAACCAGAAAATAGGCTGCAAAGTCTGCTCTCACTTTTTGCTCTAATAAATCATTATTTCTTTCCCAGCGCGATTATAATCCACAAACTACAATTAGACGCATCCTGGAGTCTAAAACTTCAGTAGGAAAATATAACTCGTGTAATTGTTTAGTTATCAGCAGATCTTGAGGTTTCATGGCTGGCATGAATTGCGAGACAAAGCAGCTCCTGGAATGGAGCTCCTAAGGGAGAGAGATGGCTCTCAATTTGAACTTAATTACCGCTTTCGTTAGCTGCAAACCAGCCTTCAAGAAACAGTTATTCCTACTTTTCTCCGACTCACATCTAATTAGAGAACAAAAAAAGTGTCAGCGCTTGAATGCCTTCTTCCAAATAGTCTGAAAAATCCATTGGCGAAGAGACACACATTGCATGATTTGTGCAATCTTTTCTAATAGCGTGTGATGTCAACATTAATTAACGATGTGCACGCTCAAATTTTTGCATGTCAATATCTATTCATGAAGGTATAAAATATGAGACCCTGCATTCATTGTTCGCGAAAAAGATGGAGCGGAGTGAGTAGCCGTCCATAATCCGCCCATTGTGCTACTCAATGCATGCTTCACAAACGTATTCGTAATAACAACCATGTAACGTTCTAATGTGACAACTGTATAGCAGTTCTGTAAATCTCCTGTATGATTAATTCGTATATAAACAGAAGTCCAGCTGCCTCTTGAAACCAATTAATAAGTAACTCAAGCAAAACAGAGAGCGGCATTCAGCCTGTCTTGATCTTACATGGGAGATTGATAATGAGGATACACTTACAGATGGATTATAGCGTGTAATCAGGCGTGACAGCGTAGCAAGATCAAATTGATCAGCCAAGTAAAGAGGATAGTTGCGCAGATTTGGCGTCCAACGTGCAGGGGATTTCAAAACTGTCCAAGAGTGTCAGGGAATTTAAAGAAGTAATGCTTACTGAGATGCAAGCAATTAGTCTGTGATGAGGAAGTTTCTATTATAAGTTAGACACTGAGACTGAATTGACCTACCAACGGTTGATTGATACCCACACAACCGAGCACCGTCACATGCTGTATGGGTCATGAGTATAAATGTTTACGATTATTAGGGGCGTGAGAAATGAATTGATTTAAAATTATTATTAACTTTTTTAGCAGTTTGCGTGACTTATGAGAGGGAATATTGTTTTCAGATTAAATTCCAATTTTTTTCTCGTTCTAAACTAGTGTTCTTACGCACACAAGAAAAGAAGAGGCCAATATCAACAGCTAATTCTCGTTTTCTGAAACAGAATTTCTTCTACATTCATTCACAGCATACCTTAATAAAACATCACGCTTATTCTTACCAGTTTACGGTAATTCCACGTTCCTCTTTTACTGCTGTATAACTCACACTTGATGCTACACACTGGAGCGAATGTATGGGTTTGGTTGGGCTGGGTGGGCAACCGTAAGCCAGAGATGCAAAAAACGGGCACAGTCTTCTCACCTGGCCCTGTAGTCTCCACTTGACTGCAACTGCTGTCGAGCAACTTGCTATTATCTTCCATGGAGGACTTGGAGCAGCAAGTGACGGCTGTAATACTACAGTGTCTGGCTGTATAAACTGTGTAGCAAAGATCAGTGGAGCACGAGCCTACTTTCAGTGTAGTCTACCTATCATTTGAGTGATTAGAGTTTCATGAGTAATGAAGAGCATGCGCTTGGCGCGGTGCATACAAATAAGAAGAGGTGCATACTTTGTGCCACAGCAGCCAGAAATATAATGTGTGTATTGTGTGCCTCAATTTGTTAGCTCTGAATAAATTAAGTGTGATCTCAATACAGATTTGCAATTGACCAACAATATCTTAGGCTTCTCACTTCATTGACTTACACCATCTCCAATTTATTGATAAATGAAAGTAGTAAATAAGTAAATAATGTATGTAATTATAGTAGTAAAACAAAATATATAACCGAGCAGTGAAGATCACTTAACTTAGAAAACAATTCACGGTATTAATAAATATTTCAAGAACATATATTTGCAATTCTTATAACACTTGACTATGATAGAAGAGTAGAAACTACATATGAATCACAGTATCATCCAACAGATGATGCTGTTTCTTCTATGAGCTGATTGATGAAAACAGGAATAAAACAACAATAATGTGTTACTTTCTTACATAATTGTACATTGAATAAAAATTTACTTTTCCCTTCGATGACTACAGACTTATGACGAAGACTTGAGGAAATTAATAGCCCTATCTAGTCACGTTAAAGCAAAGGAATTTGCCCACATCATACTATGACCGTTCATGCATGGTGATATGAAGTGATATGAGGTGTGGGATATGAAGTGATATGAGGTGTGGGATATGAAGTGATATGAGGTGTGGGATATGAAGTGATATGAGGTGTGGGATATGAAGTGATATGAGGTGTGGGATATGAAGTGATATGAGGTGTGGGATATGAAGTGATATGAGGTGTGGAATAAGATGAAGGGAAGAATCGAAAATTTTCTTTGGCTAACTTTGCTGGTTGAGAAAATCTTCCTGTACTGACCTGCTGCTAAAACAGTCGTGTTGGTTTCCAGCCATGAACTGAGTTAGAAAACAGTGCAAATATTGTGCAGGCTATCGAAAATGATTGGAAACATTCATGGTGTTTTTTTCAAAATCGAAGCGATCATTCTCCTCAAAAAGTAAGGCATGAGGGAATATTAGCAAGACCACGGCTATTCTCAAAGCCAAAAAGTTCATTTTATTGAATGAATCTGTATAAATAAAGCTAATATATGTATATGGAATGTTTCCTTAACGTAGTAAATATTTGGGAGTATGATAATACTACTATATTAAAAAATAACTATTTAAAGGGGTATGATTTTACCAGTTTTATATCAGCTTTCTGTGAAGCAAAAAAGTATATTTAAACTATGTTCCACAGATTCCAATTAATCAAAGAGAAACTCGTCGAAAAGAGCGCCCTGAGCAGCGCTTGAGCAGCTGTTCTTGAATTCCTAAAACTGAGAAAGAAGAAGAAATTGCGACTCCAACTGACCGCGAAGGCGCCCAAGAACACATAAAATTAAGCACAGGGAGATTTCAGGACTGATACGACATGCAAAGCACGTGTTTCTGCAAAATTATGCACTGAAATTATGCAAACTCCCGTACATTCCTACAAGTTTACTGCTTTCGTTGGGTCGTAAGCTGCCAGTATCTCTCCATCATCTCAACATCCTCAGGGCTCAACTGTGCAGTGGTCTGATTGTTAGCAGCAACTCAATCTTCAAAATACTGGCCTGCAACTGAAGTCTGTCACTCACTCGTTCATTCCCATTTGACCATCCCTCTATTATCCTTCATGAACGCCTAAGATTTCATACATAAAGTCGAGTATAACACGTGTTTTTTAATCTACAGGAATCACATCCAGTGTAAAAAACAGTACGGCAGATCAAAAGCAATGAGGAAAAAGCGATAGAAGAAATGTGTTAATTTGTCAAGCCTTATCAAGTTAAATGTATTCAATGTTAGGCGTCAGTCAGACGTTGCGAAAAACGAGTTCACTTTCAAAGCTCTTTCTTCCGGTCACAGTCCTTCATAATTTTTAAATCCATCATGTTCTTCAAGTTTAACCATGCAATTGAATGCACCATATGAAGGCCATCCACCCATTTCAGGAAGTGCGCATTGAACATTCTTTATTCAATGCTTCAGTAAAAAATTCTATGCTATGTGAAAATCTATCCACCTATGTAAAAAATTGTTGCAGACAATCGAAACAATGTAAGAAGAGCTTTGTTACGATTTAAATGCATCGCTCCAGCCATGTGGTCTGGATGAGTTCTATTGAGTACCATGCTATACCATTAAGATGAAAATTAAGAATTAGGTGAAACTTTTATCAGAGATAACTCAAGCATCTTAAACTATTTTTTTCAAATACGTTTTTTCAAATTATTTAAAATGTTTTTATTTTACACAGTTAGAAGATTTTGTTCGAGTTGAGTCTCATGTTTGTATTAAATTGAAATATGAGAAGGATATTTAATTTCTAAGGGTTCATTTCTACACCTATAAAAAGTAACAGCTTGCACATAGAAACAGTGCAAAATAGCATGTTGATTGTACTCACCGAATTTATTACGTGATGGTTGCTGTACATGTTGATCACAGTTATCGAACAAATTGGTTTCTTAGTTCTGAACCTTATTCCAGCATACAAAAGAATTGCGAAAATATTCATGTGGTCAGATAATTAGCATTGATTAATTCAAGGCTTTAGAATTTTGTTTAAGAAATCCTGTTCGTTGCAATTTAGTCTTTACATCCATTACATCAAGGCCTCTCATGAATAAATACTGACTGCATTACGGTAGTTAGTGGCAACCTGCTGTTTACATACGCTTTTGTTAATATTGCTTCGTGCTATCAATATTTCCTTGCAATCTCTTTGTCATAATAAGTGCATTTTCTTTTGTTAATTTTAGACTATTTACTGAGAGTAAGGCACGACTTGAAACCATAAGTTGATTGTTTTAATGGTTTCTTTCTACGTTATGGTTTCATGAAAAAATATAATACTTGAAATTAACTTAACTGCATGTTAAGAAAAGATGTTGCTTATGCCTGTAAAACAATTCTGAAAGTCAAAGATGTTTGTAGATCAACGAAAGTTCTAACATGACACAGCCAGCAGTGAGGTGGGAATCTTGCATGTGTACCATCCTGCTTAGTAACCTCATGTGGTAGAGTGATGTCCTCTAGTGCAAACACAAGTAACTTATAAAATTAATTAATTCAGACAAAGTCAGTCTAGTCACAACGAGTGAGATGAATGCCTGTTCCAATATTAATGCCTCAACGTCGTTCATAACTCAAGTCCTAAAACAAGTCATGGTTGTAATGACTGCAGTCGCATTATTTTATTATTCGCCCCGGAGTACACATGCTCTTTTGTAAAACTAGTTTATCATTGCATATTCTAGTTGCTATTAAAAAGTGTTCAATCATAAGTCCACTCGTGTCTAACTTCTGAAATTTCATGATATGATCTCAAAGATAACAGATACTATGTGCTTCGAAAAAGTAAAGCTGACTTTTTAGTTTACTCATTCTAATTCAACAAGTGTGCAACTCATTATTCATATTGCCATGTTTCTATTGTTCAAGATTCCATCATTTATACCTTGCACCAATTGGACAAGACACAAATCGCTCATAAGTTCAAAAAACTATCATATCTATTTTAGAATGATAAATTGCTCAGCACTCAAAAAGAGTAGACTACGTGACCAGCCTTTTTAATGTGGTATGAATTTAATACAGCAAAGTCAATTTTTACTGCATATGCTGAAGATAGGTAACCCATGAATCAGCACATATGAAGCATTGATCTACAACAATCATCATTTTTATTGACTTCTTACGTAAGGAATGGGATAGTTACAGAATGTGTGTGGGAATACTAACATTAGATATTGATTGGTTTTTAAATAATGCATTCTCAAATTTTTTGCGTTAGATAAATTTCTCAAGTCTGAGTGTCAGGGTCCAGTTGAATGTATTTCGCTGTGTATTCTTCGTCATCTTTAATGCAATTGTAGGTACAGTGTAAGAGCTGGCAGTAGAAGACCCTGTGTTTCTCTGCCACAGAATTTTGCCCAGAATATTCATGATTCTGTCCCCCAGTCTGCGGAAAGTGCTCCCGACACTCAACCTTCCCGAACAATTTGTGAACAAATATTTTAAACGGAAAAAATACATAAACTGTTACTGCTAACTGGCAACACAAACGAACCTGGTCTCTGGTATCTTGCTTAAAATCAACATCATGCTAACCTGAATTGCTGCGGTAAAATGAGCAATGCATGTTAAGTTCGTCTTGTTTCCAGTCTTGACCACCGAGCAGGAAAATACTACGGCTTAGAAGAGCTCTACACAACAGAAGAAAGTGCTTCACCAGGATGAAATGTAATTTAAAGAACTATTTGCGCTGGAATTCACGATGCTCGATAGTGGAATGGGGGCAAAATGATTCGTAAAACTGTTAAAATAAGAGTTCAATTAGCTGTTTTATTAGTTCAACATTCATTATATAGACGAAGTAATTACGTTCTAATTATGCCAAGAATTAATTGCTAGACTGCAGCCAGTGTTTCCTGTTTTGTAACTCCAATGATTAAGCAATCAAAATTAGTTATCCTTGTTAGTCATACGATGATTTTTTAATATAAATACTTCAGATATTTTTGCAAGGCAATAGTCAATCTGCTTGAGCTTTGCCTTGGTTCTTCCAGCAAGACAATTATGGTTCTTCTCAATCTAAAGCAAATTTACATAGGAGTCAACAAACAAACAAATTAAAAGTGTTGCTTAATGAGGGATATGAGAGGGAAAATTATTTAGTTATCGGAAATATATGAACCATTCTGGAAAGAATTATGCTAAATTATTTATTCTTCTACATGCCATAATCTATGTATGTCATCCATTTGAAAACCACTGTTATATCATATTTTCTGTATTAACTTCACTAAAAATACAATATATTTCTATTTATTTTTATTTTTATTTTCAGATGCAACAACACACCGTCAACTATTACAATTATAATAATTGGCGATAATTACAATTGGATAATTACACTCACTAATCTGCAAATTCTTCTCATGTGCTAAAACAAATGCAATGAATGTATCTTCCATCTTAACACTTCGAATTTAAAACCATTGTAACTAAATAAATGTTAGTTTAATCAATGGAGCAATGGGGTTTAACTGAAACTACAACAATAAACAATTTTAAGTTAATTCATATCTAAAGAGAAAATAATAAGAATACATACGTGTATATTTGTGAGTCTTTGTATTGTTCATCTTGAGTTCGCAGTCAATCCTACCACGCATGTCAGAAACTTCCACTGCAGCTCGTGCAGTCAATGGGAAAATTTTCCACTGCAGCTCGTGCAGTCAATGTGAAAATTTTCCACTGCAGCTCGTGCAGTAAATGTGAAAATTTTCCACTGCAGCTCGTGCAGTAAATGTGAAAATTTTCCACTGCAGCTCGTGCAGTAAATGTGAAAATTTTCCACTGCAGCTCGTGCAGTAAATGTGAGTAACTTCCACTGCAGCTCGTGCAGTAAATGTGAGTAACTTCCACTGCAGCTCGTGCGGTTGGGTCTGCCGAGGCTAAAATTTGTCTGCGTATGCAGCACAATTGAGAAGACGTACCTAGTCGCCCAGACACGACTTGTCTCATGAATACAAAGTGCCATTCCGTCTGATTACATGGCTGCCCGATAGAAACTTGGAAACTCCCGCACGCATAAAGTAGAATAAATTAAAGTTAATACTGCCTGGATGTTGAATATTTGACACAGACGCGAGCAGATGTGAAATATGTTCAAATAACGCTATGAAGTAATAAGAGCAGACACGGCAAGCTTGAAGGGAATTATATGAAAGCTATGCAGCTTAATTTTGCTTCGCATCATACTGCTGCAGGAAGGTAGATTAGCAATGCATAGCTCTTTCTCATGAAATAAGTAGGGTGAAAACATTGAAAAGTTGAAAAATCGAATAAAATCGAATAGGGCAAAAACGATGTGTAACTCTTACGTGCATAGTGGCGTTAAAAAAGTACGCTCATTAAAAACCAAAGAACAAAAACCTAAAATAAAAACATCTGAATGATTAAATTTGATACAGGAAATATTGAACCTTAATCAACGTTTTCAGTACAGAATATAATACCATTTAGCTGCCCTCCATTATTCTCTACACAAATACACACTCATTAGACGGTCTTCATTACTCTCTTCAGGATCCCTGGATTTTTTGTTTTTCTTAAAGATATTTGTTTCAATTGTTCCAAAGTATAAAACATCGTGATGTGGATCTTTCACTTCAAATATCCTCTGACGAAAAAGTCGAGAGGATTTAGACCTGGAGATCTGAGTGGCCAGGGAATGTCAACATATTGCATTACATTTGTAAAAATTCCTTTAGCATGTTTATCGTTTGCCTTTTGTCGAGCCAGTTTCTTGGAATTTAGTGGCCATTGTTTACGTGCAATTTTGTAAGGACTTCCGGAAACAAAAGTGTTTTTGCAATTCTTTTCACCGGTGTAAATATTCCTTAAATTGGAAAAAAGTTCTGCAATTTTTCTTCGTAGCTCGTTCGCCTCATGCACCATTTCTGAAATGAAACGTTGTAAAATATGTGCACAATGTGCAAGCATTATGCAAAAAAATGGTTATACGACTTCAGTGAATTTCAATTATCTGTGTTTATAATTATTCAAAATTGTTTACCTCTCATAGTTTTATGTTACTGTTTTTTAATAAGGTACGCTACTTATGAGCCCCGTTAATAGTTACTAACGAATACAGCAACATGTCAATAATTCAGTGACATTAAAACTGTGTTTTGTCATAAATTTCGATGTATGTTTAACTTCGATGAAGATTGAAGATCAACTGAAAATCCAAGAAGTATTTTGGTGTAGAAACTGTGAGTCAAAATCGGAGGCAAAGCCCTGTACACATGGGTTTACGAATGAGTGAGGCCTGTACACATGAGTGAAGCCTGTACACATGAGTGTACACATGAGTGTACGATTGTTGTTATACTTTAAACATCTGAGATCTAGACTAACTTGTAGCATAGATTAGGACATTTCCTTATTTAGCTGACGAAAAGAAGAATTGTAGGTAAAATAAGCATATATTTTCAGCAGTTTTGTTTCATAGATACCTAAAATATATTAATTCATTGAAATGAAATTGGGCATTTTTGTACACATTTTTTAGATTAATTCAGTTTATTTACGAGTGGCGAAAAAATATTTTTTTTGATTTCAATAATCTTTTATCAATCAGTTTAGTTTGAATGCAGTAAGACAAAATAGGCTAAAAAAACGTGAAGAGACATACCTTAACCAACATGATTTACTCTAAGTAACTAAACCACTCCATAATTGGTTCAAAGAACGTCAACTTCATTTGCAAACTCGTAGATCTTACGAGAAGCAGCACTTTTTGCCAAGCTTAGGCATCGATTATTCAGAACCTGGACAAAGATAGTGGCGGACAGAATTATTTAAGCCGTTGAGTGGCTGCTTAATGAACGACGGACTCCTCACTAACTTCAAGCAATATTTGGACTTGTGTGCGACAGCTGCTGCAGTACAGATATGGAGTTTGTTCATGATTATATTTGTATCGAGAACTTGCGTGTCAGCTCAACAAGTCTGTTGGAAGGATGACCAAAAGGAGTCCATTCATTCTACATGAATGCAAGACGACCAATATAAAGAAGTTTTTGAACACTTTAAAGTCTTGACTGAATTCACCATTGATTTAAATATGATAATTAGTGATGACACTCGATAAATCATAGGCCACTCTTAATGACTTGCTGTTGATTGAAGTAATTTGTACCAACCGTGCAGAAATACGTTCTGAAACAAGGGTCTCTACATTTTCGAAACAAATAAATTTTGTTTCCTTTTCCTTGCTTATTTCATTCGTACTGCACATCAATGCATTGACAAATATTGCAAGAAAATTACAAGTTATTGCTGAGACCAGAGATGATGAAGGACTTTACAAAAAGGTACTTTAAAAACCAATGCTGTTACACCTCTTTTCTATCAACTTTATCGGAAACATTTTTTTCTGTTTTGAGCCCATAGCTTACTATGCTCCTTCGCTTACAGTGTGAGTAGTAAAGTTGGACAAGATGGTCTTTGGTATTACGCTGCTCTTGTTCAGCTCATCTTGTACTTCGCTTTCAACCTCAATTTCTGCATTTCAACTCAGATGGGAGGAAATTTATAACAACGATGCCTGTATTCTGGATACTAGCACGTGTTTCCATAAATAAATTAATGCCCATCAATGGAACATGTTTCCATAAATACATGACTTGTTTGAGATGAATGTTTCAGTATAAGACTGTATAAAAGATAATGACGGAAAAATTGAATGATCTGTGATCTAAGTACAGCGGTACTTAAAATTTGTAGAATAATTCGATTACCAAAAATCTTGGTCGTTCAAGCCCTGTTCTCACAGGACAGAACCTGATGAGCAAATATATATTCTAGGTCTAGGCACTGTAGCTTCTATTTAAATGTGCAATAGGTGAAAGAGCATCGTATGCGTAGTAATTCGCCGTATTATTCAACTGGACATGAATTAAATTAATGAAATATCTACTGTACTTCACTCTCTTTTTGGCTAAATTAGTGACTCTATCTCACATTCAGGAAAGCAGATGAATGGTAAATGAAGCTGACTTGGGTGAACACGTCACTCTAGTTTTTTTAATGCGATGCTTGAAAAATTTCTCAAGTATCTAAATTTTAAATAACTTTAAAATTCAAGAGTAGCAATTAAAGAAACGAACTGTGATATGCAAGATTACTTAATATTATTATTAACACTATCTTAGTGTAAGCAACCGATGGCATCCAGCACACCTGCACTAGAAAATCAATCAAAACAATAAAACTATAGCTTTGCAGATTTGTAAAAGATTACATTTCTCAATGTAGTCTCCTACTTTATTTGGCGAGATCCACTTTCATCTCATACATTAATGAGTGAATTGGAACAATCTTGACATCGCAGACTAGACCACACGACTGCTGTGGTCACTCTTCATAAATGAGGACAGCTGTGTATGTAAGATACAAGGAAGACTATTGATATCTTGAGGCGTCTAGGAAGTTCAGAACTACCACAGAAGCTCCTCTAACAACACTTCTCAGAAAGCACAGGCGCCACTGCCTTGTAAACTACGGACTTAATTCGATAACAGCTGTGGAGTTACAAACTTTGCACCAATGAGGAAAACTGAGCGAAAAATGATCGTTTGAGGTTAACAATCAAATAGCTTAAATTGAGGCTCAATATTATCTGCCAAGTAAAACTATTGGATTTTCATTCTGTTCACTCGTTGCTGACGTTTGCTAAAAGGTTTATTGTTTCAATACATGATACAACAAAATGATCTCGCACATTGAAATTATGGAAGCTTTTTTGAACTCCTACAGAGCGTGGAAGTAACGGCACTCACTTGACTAAGTCAATTTTTTTAACCGAATGAAACAAAATAGAAATATATATGTTTTCTAAAACAGAAGCACATTCGTCGCTTTCCACTTTATCCCCCTTTTATTAAACTTACAATTGTGTCAGGTTTTTTTACTGTTTCCTGTATGGAATTATTCATTGTGCCCGTCTCCGGATGAATTGCTGTTTCCTTTCAGAGTTTTTTGAACCATGTTAGCTGAAAAATGACAACTAAAATTTATGTACAATTTTTTGACTTTGCACAATTTCATTTCTAATCGTGGTTCTTCAATATTTTCGTAATTAATTCCTTTATTCTATTCAAATCCTAGCGTCTTCAGAAAATGCAATCTAGCACTGACTAGAGAATACAGTTACAAACTCTACACATCAACATGTATGTATGATTTATTGTATAAGACCAAATACTGCGGTCTGACTGAGCGTATGAAGAGAAAAGTTGTTTCGTCCTGTATCATATGCAGGTCCTCAATGTTTGATCAATCATGCACAAATGCATACAAATATAAAATCAGTTCCAGAAGTTTTATTTAGACCTCTTTTCAATAATCAATACTTACTTTATTGATTTCTTTTCAATCATAAGTGATATTTGCTGTGCATTTTACTTTTACTTTTCGTCCATAGAACTTAAACATATGTATTGTTCATTATTTTGTTTTCTTAACATAAATACCGTTGTGATGGTCGCACGTTTATTTAAGAATTTTTGTTAACAATTTTGAATTTAAGTAAGTTTTCAGTATTTCATTGCAGATTTAGGTTCACTTTCTTTAACTTCACAATGCTGGGCATATGAGTTCCGTGCACAGTTGCTTTCCAGCAGACTGCGTAGCAAGCCTCTACTCCCAGCACCAAACATTGATTGCTTAAAAATGTGTCAAGTTCCCAGTTGTGAATTGTCATTCATTCTCCTTTTGTAACCTCAAGAATTTGAGTTAGTTGTAAATTTCTTGCACTCCCGACTACAGCAGAAAAAATTTGTTAATGCTGACTTTTGTATCCCATACAAACACCAGAGTTTTTTCCTTCAGTTGATGAGAAAAGGCCTACAATTATTAATATCATTTACACAAAATACTATAGAAATGAGATAGATGTAGAATTTATTTGCAAGCTAGATTGCTTCAGTGTTCCACCAAACTAATATAATTTCCCAATTGACGAGGCTAAATCCTAACGAAAAAAATAAGAGCAAGGCATCATCTTCATTCTGCATACCAAAGAACAGCTACAACTCGTAAACATGCACTGCTAAGACTGAAGTCAGACCAACCCGACACATCTTCGCCAATATTTAAGTGCATCTCTAGACAGACCAAAACAAAATAATTGCAGTCGCCAACCCTGAAGCTAAATTCTCGCTCCTTCTACAATGACTGACTCTGTCAGAACAGAGCAAAGGTCTTCTTACTTAACGTAAAAACGTCGTAAAATCTTGAAAGACTTTAAGTCAACAAAACTCTACCTCGTTGATGCACACCCGCACATTGATGTGTAACATTGGTTTCAACTGCGTGTTTGGCCAGTAGAACAGTCAGAGCAAGAATTGAATGTTACTAAAGAGACCGTCAATACTTCAAACACCTACATGCCATTTGTTACTCACAGAGAAACTGAGTAGTGTGTGCTAATGAGTTCATGTTATGTAAGATGTATTGCGTTAGTTCAACGGTTCCTACAAGAAGCTGTGTTTCTTAACAAGTTTATTCACAAGGATTTATGTTTGTTCATGAGAGATTCCCTCATTTTTTCATAACATTCATACGATGAGTTACATCTACAAGACAAATATATGACATACGTATGCGATTAGGAAGTCAATAGAAGTTATATTTTAGATCAATTTATTTTGTTAAACATACAACTAAGGGTTTCAACCGCGTACCTTAGTCACTAGTAGTCATAGAGAAACTTAAATTTGAAGTATTTGAGGCAGTCATCGCGAAACTACGAAGTGAACGAGCAAGCATGTTCATTTCCCGCGCTTGGGTTATGACAAACCAAAGTCGTTCAATGTTCTGAAAACCAACTCAGCCCTGTTGAAAAAGTTTTGTCAGAAGTACATAGCTCTTCATGTTCCTCTTAAGCTTATGTATCTTAAACAAGCAAGTAAGTTTGATGTTAAGGTCTCTCAAAACACCAGTAAGAGATTACGCTCATGCATTCACAGGAGGGCAAGTCCTTTGTAAGACTGCACTTACTGAGGTAAGAGACACGTTTACTGCAGCAGCTGTTAATATTTGAAAATACTCCGTGTATGGATTTATAAAATCTTCCATAGAATAAGAACTTTTTGTTGCCATGAGTATTTATGTTTCTAGATTCGTCAATAAACTGCTTTGCAACACAAAATCGCCCTGGCTCTTTGTACACTTTGTAGAGTTACTGAATAAAACTTTATACATACATCACATCATTCCGTAGGAGGGAAGTCAAAACCCGCGAAAATCATTTGACATTTGGTTTCAAATCAGTAAGAAGTGAGATCATGTCTGCCCTCCTTAACCTAGTAAACAATTGGGGATGAGAAAAAACGTACTAGCTAAGATTCACCAAAGATAAATTGATGCTATATGTCTTATTATTTTCATATAATTATCTAATTTTTCTTTTCCCTAACACAGATTGAGAGTTAAATACCAAAAAACTATAGGCAAGTGTCTTAAATATTCAACACGCTACTCCTAAACACGGGTGCTGAATTCTTACTGCCCTGTAAGATAAACGTATTCTTTTGATTCCTATAAAGTCTAATTTTACTCATCTATAGCGAAATTATTATTATTGTGAGCTCAAAGACCATGATGAAAACAACATTAGTATTGATAATATTTTTAAGAAAGTGATAACGATATTTCATAATGATTCCTTTTCAATTTTTTTCTAGTGTCCTCTGAGTTACTGACGATGGTCAAGAATAGTCAAATATTATCTGAAAATTGAACGCATGCTGAAAATTTGAGTTTTAATGAAGTGAAAAATAAATTAATATGAAGTAGCCGACCGGTTGACTGCTGTCGTGAAACACGCACACTTTCCATAGTAAAAAATATCGATATTTCACGGAGGGACAAGTGCTTATTCATTTTTCTCGAATGCAATAGGAAAATCTACGTCATATACCTTATCATGCAATCCTAGCAATATCACTCATAATATTGAAATGTACTTAATGGTCGATTGTAGTTTTGAACAATATTAAAGCTTCGTGGACTCTAATGTTCTTTAAAACAGCAAGTAGAGCCTGTGATCTAAACTCTACGGGCTTGTTTATGCTGCCAGCAGTCACATACGAATGCAGCTTCGTTATTAGCTAGGGTACATCGTGGAGTCCAAATTATCCTAGCATTTCTATCACATGCAGGATTAGTATGGGTGAATATCTAGACATTTTCAGCGAGGATGTCTTTGCAATCATAAGTATATTGTTGTAAGACAATCTCATATGAGAAAATTGTTCATTCACCCATACCCGCTGCCAAAAATATTGATAAATTAGAATAGAATAGAATGAGGCTATAGGAACGAACCTTCGGGCCCATTCTTGGGTCGGATAATTACTTCGATAATTATTCGGTCGTTTACCCAAGTCCCATGCCGTATTTCTAGCCGCGTCAACCATGTCGGCAGCGGGATTCGAACCCGGGTCTTTCCGCTCGCAAGCAGATTCGCTCACCAGTCGACCAAGTTGGTGATAGTCGACCAAGTTGGTGATTATAAGCGAGTATCATCTTCAGCATGGCTTATCGTCAAATATCAGTTTTATTGATGTACTACAAAGAGTGTTGAAATACAGCATGTGAAGCAAATTGCCGCCTCTATTTTTACAAAATAAATTGGCTTATGTCCTGCAGAAGAATGGGACAGTGTTTCACTGCATAGTATTTTGATACTTTTTAGATTTATTTAGAGGAAAATTGAAGCTTTTTTGGAAACAAATGGCGTCAGGATACCTCATTGATAAATAAACAGCGTGTTACTGACTGGCCTTAGTATTACTTTTTAAAACTCCTGGAAAACTGTTTCCAGCACTCGTAAAAACTGCCATCCGCTTCCAGTATGAACGCCTGACATCATCTGTTTCCTACATTTTGATACAAGTACAGCATAAGAAGGTAAAGGGGTAAAAAGGTAAAGAGGTGCATATCTGAGAGACATTTTATGAGTGTTAAGTGGTGCATTAGAATATTTTGCGTTCGTTTATAACTCAGTAGAATAGTATTAAAAATCTTTTTTCCATTTTCTTGAACTCTACTCAAGATCGCGAAGAGCATGAATGCGCTGATTTAGCGTGCCAACCTACTTTTTTAACCAAATTTCCATGGTGTAATCATTATTATGATTGTTATTATTATTATTATTACATTATGGAGGGGACTTTTATAACAACAAAAATCGAGCATGGCCTAATCTACCGTAACCCAACTTTACATAACATGGCCTAACCAGCCCTTCATATGGTTAAGTAGTCGTACATTACCGTCAAATATAATCTGTAGAACTCTTTTGTACATTCAAAATTGTGTAACTCAGAACAAATAATGTAAATAAAAGGAAGTTCAAGTTTATTATAAAACAAATATACAGGTAAACCTAAGATGCCTTTCATCTCTTACAAACAACTGCACCTATGCACACCAGCGTAGTTCCAAGCTGCTCGTGTCTCCCATATATTTTTCTGATGTTTTTATTACGACATCGAGTCCAAATTGACACCCGAAGTCTGGATTCTTATGCAACACTTAGTGTCATCCGAATTCTGTCTCGTAAATGTTTGAGAATTAAATAAGAAATTAATGCATCTGTAGGGAGAGTGCAGGGAAGTATAACCTTCATTTGAGCACTAGCACGTAATGCATTAGGCTGTTAGGGAAGCAGCATGACAGCGGAATACCGCATCATACCATCGAGGTAAACATGTTACTGCGGCGTGCATCTCCTGCGTTCACTTCGAGGCCATCGGAATATAAATGAATGCATTAGGTGGAGTGCAGTCTTAACGTGTTTGGGCAGCGTCTTTGTCCGCTCAAATTCATGCGATAAGGCACGAGAATTTATCCTAAGACTTTTAAAAGCTCATGCTGCAGTATTTGTCTCTAGGATAAGACATAAATGAATGGAAAACACGCCGACTTCGTCACAAATACGCGCGTAGAGGTATGAAGCCCTGAGCGAATTTCCTTGGCTTGCAAATGAAAACTTCATGAAGAGAATCAGTTTACCTTACTAAATCTCCAGTGTTCACAACATCCAGTAACGATTTTACTGGAATACTCAGAGATGATGAAAACTGAGCAAAGAATAGTTGAATTAAGAATTCGCTTTTAAAGACATGAAATAGAGTGTCTATCATTGTGTCGATGGCGCATTGAGACGATGGTGAAATATCACGTGAAAACACTTGTACAGAAAACAATCGTCTTCTAGAAATGCACTCCGAAGGTTAGAGATGCAAGCTAATGAGAAAACAACGAGTGAGGTTAGTGGCCGATACAATTTTTTGACATTCTATGAAAAAAACATTGAATTTAAAGACAAAAAACAAAAATATAAGCAAATATAAAGTAGAATATTGCAGTATTTTGACGCGACGCATTTTTTCTAACACAATGGCAGGTAAGCGGTCTACCTGGGCGATAAAGAGGTGTCTCCGACAGCAAGCCAATTCGCAGATCCTCTTACAGGGACGACTGTGTAGATTACCTCTGTAAGCATTTATCTTTTGCTTCATGAACAGCTTGTTAGAGTGAAAAAATGACTGCATGAGTAAAATGAGAAAAATATCACTGAGATTACAATGATATACTGAACGTGTAATTTCATGCAGTTTTGAAAGTATTAATATCACAAATGTATTTTTATGGTATTCCAAATTTATCACTATAATGAATATAAAATAAAATTTTCCCTTTGGGAGCCCTGTAATTTCATTCCATGGTACAATTTTAAAAGAGAATGCATAATAATGCATGAATACATTAAAATTTTCCAGCCTCCTAAAATTACAGCAGGTATTCCGAGGCACTCAGCGTCTCTGGATGAGCAACGCTGCAATTTTCCTGGGTTGAATTTGTGGTTCGTTTTGAGGAAAGGCGTCAGGAATGCTTCTAAAATTTAACCTGAATTTATCATTAAAAATGTTCAGGAAAACCTGATGCTAAACGAATTGATTAATCTATTTCTACTGAAAATAGCAATGGTTATTCGAATCATATTTCTTTAACTCAACGGATATTATCAAAACTTAATAGTTACTCATGAATAATGAAAGAATATGTAATTATTATATTGGCAAACAGATTGCTAGTTTACTCGATCCAAAAATTTTCATGTCATAGACGTACCTATGCAGTGACAATCGAAATAATTTTAACAACATAATATTGAGCTCCAACGTCGTAAGAAGCATTTCAGTTAACCGTTTTTTGTGGTGGGATCCGTTCGTACGAGTTGCAACGCTTGTATCTGGTCACACAGCATGAGGTATTCACTCACTTTGCCTATGAATGCGAAGTTAACTAAAAATAAACGGAAGATTGTCTAGTTCTTGTTCTGTAGAGCTATAAAGAAGCTGCGTGTGCTAGTTTCAGGAGGTTGGTTGCTAGTTAAACTGGAGTTGTCTGAGTGAATGACACCACTAACAACCCGTCCAGCTGCTAGAGCTGATACTTCACAAAGATGAAGGTCCGAATAATGGAATCTTTATCGTGAGATTGAATTCAGAAATGAAGGAAAATCACACACATTGACATGAATAATGGTCTCCATTCCGTGATGTAATGAAACAGTCATCCAACGTTCATTGTCTCCTCACGGGCAAGTTACTTGACAAATCTGTCAGCTTAATTAGCAATAAGAGAGGCTTAATACGACGCAATCTATGCAAATTACTTTTATAATGAACTTTGAAGGACGTTAGGTACAAAAGGCATTTTCCGTCACCGTTTATTTTAAGTGTTCCGATCAAATGTATCGCGCCACATCGTAACAATGGGCGGAAAACGAAAGAATAATCACGCTAAATGTTCGGATTAACTTTGTACTTCCTCATAACTAATTAGTTCTGTAATTGATCTGATGAATTTCGTTGACAGTCTCACTTTTCCTCTTGGCTTGAAGCCTACGTACAACACCAGTGAGGAAGACACTACGACCTATGAATACCTGAACATTTCACTGCATTGTTCGTTAAGTGAACGAGACGCAAACAGAACGAATCGAAGATTTGAAATTAGTTACTCACTCATAGAACATCTTCTGAAACTTTGTTAATTTGCTCTACAGGTTATTAACAGCAAGCATTAATATTGTAAGGCTGTTAACTCACTTTCTCGTGTCTCCATAAATATTGTTTTAGTGTTTATTCCATCCGTCTAGTTGACAGCAACTTGCATAAGTGTCATACCTAATTTAACACTTTTTCCTTCAGCAATAAGACAGAATGTTTGAGAAACTAAAATTGAGACGAAATTTACCATCAGCGGTGAATTTCGTGGAGCAAAAATTTTGTTGTAAATTGTACGATAACACTGTGAAATGCATCACTCTCTGTCACTAGTATGAAGCTTTATTTACAGGGTGTCTCAAAAAATTGTACTCACCCTTTAACCGTTGCTAACATGCCGTCTTCTTTGTGTTGCAGGTGTGAGGTTCGAACCTTTGCGAACATGATTCTTTAATCACATTTAATCATGTTCGCAAAGGTTCGAACCTCACACCTGCAACACAAAGAAGACAGCATGTTAGCAACGGTTAAAGGGTGAGTACATTTTTTTGAGACACCCTGTATTTTGCTACATACTGATTTGAACATGTCACTCTGTCCCTGCAGTTGTAGTGTATAATATTCAGTCAGATGTTCGGATTTATACAGCATTAAATACCTCATGAACACCTTCAAAATCAAGAATAACAATTAGGTCGTGTTTGTTTCAAATAATGACCTTTGAGTAGCTTCAATCAGGCTGTCTTTATGTATGTGAGTTCAAAAATTAAAAAAAAGATAACGATCATTGAAAGCCAGTTTAAAAACTTGAGAATAAACGATTTTTTAAAGATTTTCAGAATCCACGCAGTGCTTTTAGTGAGGATTCTCAGTAAAAACAGTACTTCTAAGCTATGAAAGTTAAAATTAGAGCATAATACAGCAAACTCATTCCAAGATTCCAATTAATTATTTGTTCGATTTATTATGTATTCTTTCGTTATGTTATATAAACGTCGCGTCTTGCATGCTGAATCTATGACTAACTAAAATTTATTTTTAGCTCATATTATGTATATTTTTTGTCACCATCAGGAAAAAGTGTAAAGAACTTCTTGTGATCATCTGAATGAACACAAGTTTTGTTTCAACGATGCCTGGCTTTCCAGTATTAATGAATAAAGCTCTCGAATCACGAAGAAGAATGCTGGAAATCGCTCCTCAAGCAAAATTCAACTTCTTCGAAACAGTTTCGTGTTGTATAAAAACTGGCCTCCCAAGACCGGAGTCTTCTCCAGCTCACGCGACTGAAGGGACAATTTGAATGATCGTGCGCCATTCTTCATGAACACATCACCTGAAACTGGTCACTACACGCAAGCTTCATCGAACAGGCAATTGTTTTCTTTCTCAAGGAGATAATTTAAGCAGGCAATTATTTTAAATAAGAAATGTATTTCCTCTTAACTTGTGTATAGAGTAAAGCGTTGACAGTGAAGTTGTGTATGGCAAATTGTTGTAAGGGAAAACTGCAACGAGAAAGCTGTTGTTCAGCCTTTACAAAAAGGTTTTGTTACTACTGAATGACGTCCCGTTTAAACCTTAACTTTTCTTTGAATCGCTCCTGAAGATACGTGAGAGACCAACATATTGAACATAATTCATCTACAATGAATTTTAGTTAGGTTTTTACAAACAATGCTAAATGCCCTGCTTTGGGCATTTTGTATGTGAACGCAATTGAACAAAATTTGTTTTGGTGGTATTGAAGAAATAGGTTTTCAATATTATAGATCATGCAAATAAAAGAGTAAGTTCATATCCAAGTACAAACAGAAGTAAAATCAAGAAGAATTTTTGCTGATTTCTTTGTCGGTTATTTCAACGCCTCTTCAATTTTGACGTAGTGCATGTATCATGCCGAGCTCTATTGAAAACTATACCAGAATCTTTATACATACTTCATCTCGGTATGTCTTAAAACTATACCGGAATCTTTACACATACTTCATCTTGGTATTTCCTTTCATTTCTGTATATCTGTATGTTGGTGAAAGACTATCGTAGCTCAACCAGTAATTGATGTGACTGAATCATAAGAGATCATCAACTGCTTTAATGCATCTCTGTCTTCTCTAATCAGACTTGTCAATCTATTCTAACGCTCTCATGCCTTTGTACTTGAGTGCAGTACGAATAACTATCATCTCGCGTTCACTTTTGTCTCTACTAAATACATGTAAATTCGTAGTCCTACAATAACTGCAGAGTAATAGCCACTTAACTTCCTAGAAACTAGTGCCGGTTTTAATGCTTGCTGAAGACCAATTAAAACATGCTTTTAAACTACATTATTCGATCGTAATTCGGGCTACAATTTAGCATTCAGTCCCCAAGTTACGTTCGTTTTTTAAAGAAGAGTGATGAGATAGACATATTTATTGTAAAGTTCCAAGAATACATAAGTTTCTAAAGAACGTAGGACCGTCTTTGTCCAGATCTTGTCAGCATCACCGTCCAGGTGTTCGGTGTGTGCAGCGTTGCGTAACTCGTTTGCGTAGTTGCCTACGAGTCATCTACGAAGGACACTTCAGAATCCCAGTGATGTCTGTGTGTTAGTCATGACACTGAAAGAAATTCGTTCTGCGCAGTTCACTGAGATTGATTCGCGAAAAGTCGTTTCAGGAAATCAGCGTTGAAGATTTAATAATCGATCCTTGCAGTAGTCGTTTCTGTGAACACGTCTGCCACGAAACAGAAGACAGATCGCTCTACGCAGCAGAACAGATTGATTGGTAGAACTTTTCTATAAGAAGTAACCTTGACAATTTTTCAGTAGGTGATGAAACTTTTAACATTGCTTGCTATGATGCGATTCATATACGCTTGTTAGTATTGTTCACACTCTGTTTTATGCCAGATACGGAAACAAGAAAAGAAGAATTCGTTAAATGATGTTAGCTTCGAACAATAGTTTATGCAAGACTCTGATGTGATTCACCAATTCCAGAGAGAATAGCTTGAGCCCAAAAACACTCAACGCGTAGATAAACGCGCAGTGTGGTCATTCATTATTCGCACTACCCTTTCAGAATAGGTTTATTGCGTGGGTAGACGAGTCCTGACAAATATCTTACGGTGCTGAACTTGATACATTAGTCAGCCTGGACTTACTGTCTTAAACTGATTCTGGGTGAGTAACATCATAGAAGTAATCTTCCACATATTGTACAACGATTAGGCAATAATGTGTGCTGCAACAGGAAGGTTATGTATATGTTGATTTCAATGGTTGTATTGACCAAAGATTGAATTATTAACAAAATTTTGTTGTTGGATAACTGAATATTATCAACTGACTTTAAAAATAGTTTTATAATGTTTTTTCTCATGAATAAAAAATATGTTGTTATAGTTGTCTCACACACTCAGTAAGTTGTTCAAGTGGATAAAAGTCAGACAGATAGAAGTTTTTTAACACAATATATTGCTTTAGGAAAAACAGTTAATCCAGAACGCTTGTGAAAGAAATCCGACAAAAAACCATAGTTATTCTGTAGCTCTCAAATGGAACTTCGTGAAATTTAAATGCTATTGGGAATGCAATAAGAAATGTTCATGTTATCAGTTTCATGAGCCAAAAGCCTTTGCATGAAAACAAAGAGTGAATAATGGCTCTTTAAAATTAGTCAAGGATGTTCTCCAGGAATTATTGATAAGGTTTAGAGGGAAGGACGAAGTCATTTATGGATGTACAGAGACCAAACGATAAAGTCGCACGTGTGCGCACCGTATGCATTCTTACTCTACTAAAAGCGCAACACTTAAAATGAAAGTACCATTTAATAGAAAAGTCATGGAATAAAAAATTCTGTTATTGACTGTTTTGAAAAATGTGTATCGTACGTAATCTAAGGCATGATGTCGTGTTGTCAACCGTCAGAAGGAAAGAAGTTTTGGGTTGGCCAAAAAACTTGTCCAATTCTAGACAACCCAAAACTTTCCTTAAAATCCAACGGATTTTTGCCCTTCAAATACTGCTCCATCAAATTGACTAGAGAACAAAAGTAAACTTTTAAACATTTCTGAACGTTGATATACGAATTCAATTGAGGAGTTTTCGAATCTGAACAGTATTCATCTTAAAAGATAAAAAAGATGTACCATACGCTACAGTTTGATTTTCCAAACCGTATTGAATGCATCAGATTTTTTCCATTTAATGATAGAAATTTGAATAGCTAAACTGTGAATAGAGCAGCATAGCATTGCACGAGTTGCGTAAAAAGAATTTCAATTATCAGTAAAAAGTAACTAATGACAGAGTCAAGCATTAAATATAATAAAATATATTACAAAATATTCACTCCACTCTTTACACGCAGCAGTAAAGAATCAGGATGATGCTGGCATATTTTCCAGCATATAAGCTCCTCTATTTTGAGTTTTGAAGCTACCAGCACGAGCTACCTGTGCGTGATTGAGGTGTCTGCGTGTGTTGATGTGCCTGTGCATGATTGACATCTACTGGCATTGGACTAGAGTAGCAGCTTAAAAATGGTCCACTCTAGTCGTTCCTCTTGTTATATTCTGTTCTGATTTATTGTCTTCCGAGATGAAAGCATGAATAAACTTCCTAATTTTGAGGCAAATGAGTATTAGCGAGCATATCAGAGTCCTTAAAGTTCTAAATGACTGGAAAATCAGAAACAAAAATTTAGGAATTTTCAAGTTATATCAAAATTATAACTGTCGATTAAATAAGACGACAATACTAGTGAATCAAAATACATATCATGCATGAAAAGTTTTAAATAATCAAAAGTGTTAATGTTGAGATATCAGGGTTACTATGAAAACAGCAGATGAGTTTGAATATCAGCTTCATAGATGTTGGTAAGACAATTGAATATCAGCTTCATAGATGTTGGTAAGACAATTGAATATCAGCTTCATAGATGTT
>VCRD01000053.1:427568-460030 GCA_006783055.1 Trinorchestia longiramus
TCAATATATACGGTTCAATCGACCATTGGCCCTTTGAAAATACAAGTATGATTGAATTAATATGTGATACGAGCCTCTTGTTTATCATATCAAATAGGCTTCGACAATGGCAAAAATTTCAGGAATTCAACCCAGCAACTCAGCGACTGCTATAAATCATCATTATTCATTGTCAGCTATGATTATGAACAGCTGCCTCTGCAGATGAACTCGGCTAATTGCGTGTTTTCAGCGGACACCTGCAGATGGCGTGAAAATCGCAACGTGCATGAGGGCGATCTTTGTATCTCGCCCCAAACAATTTAAGGACAATCTTCCAAGTGCCACATTATACAGCTACAGTGTAAATAATGTTAGGCTAAATTATTCTTCCTCAACGCCGAGGACGGCCCGAGAATGGACCTTGCTAGGACGCACTTCTTAGGGGAGCCTTGAGGCAACACGGCAGCAGTGGGTCAGTAAGTCAGAGTTAGCTCAGTTAGCGTCAGCGGTTCACCAAGCGAGTAACTTGTAAGCGCTTTTGCCACAACCCTTCGAAGCGTCGTACCCGAATTCGGGTTTCTTTCTCCCGTAGAGTTTTGCAATCTGTGACTTTCTGTGTCCTCTGTGCTTGTGAAGTGCGATGAATGCCGCTGAAAGTTTTTTGATTTGTTACCCGATTACATAATTTTGAAAACCGTTTGAATTTTTAACGAATCACGTTTCGAGTTGACTGTCAAGTACAATAAAAGTTCATTTTTGGTATTTCGCAAAGACTTCGGCTACTGAGGATAGGAGTGAGACTGCAGAAGCAAAAGCTCGGGATGCATTTAAACGACGTAGGAGGGATGAGGGGTAGTGTGTTGCTGAGTAAGGGCATGTGGAGAGCAGTGCCTGAGACAGGACAAGTCTCTCTGTCCGAACAGACCCTAGCCAGCATCGTCAACACAGACCCCATCGAAAAGTGGTATATTCTCGACCCTGAACCCATTGCCAGGTAAGTCTCCTAACTATTCAAAGACTGGACAGTGTAATGTGATTATTGAGAGGTAAGAAAAATTCTACAGCGTTGAGTGCATAGTTTAGAAAGCAAACTGTTGAAGCTACATGTTCCTTTCACATATGAGGTAAATTTACTTCTGAAATGGACGATTGATTGGTACATGTATCGTTTAACGCCAAATTTATTCCTCCTTCTTTTTGGTTGACTTCTCGCAAAGTTTTAAATCTAGGATCCCTAATTTAACTCTTTGCATAAATTTGGAATAAATCTAGTATCCATACTTGAATATATTGTTCATGGTAATGGGAACTAACACTGATTCAAAGTTTCAAGTTAAATTTTGAAGGCAAAATTTTTGTAGCCGTATCTGGGGTATTCCAACATCTTTTAGGAAACTGTTTGTTTGCAAAAACAGACAAACCGATTTCGAGAAATCCAATATAAGATTTTGCGATGCCCATCGCTAAAGCTTGGTAATGTTTTCCAATACATGCAAATCTAGCGGAAGTATCGGTCGGCGGTCTCGCAGTCTAAAATGAATGTTCTCAGGAAATATCGAAATTACTAGAATCGGTACTGATGCATGGATGTTTCATAATTTCATTTTGAAATGAGCTCACTTCCTTCCGCTAAACTTGATTTATCATGAAATATTCATCTGGTGGCATAAATAGTTGTTAAATCATAGCGCAGTAGTGCCGCGGTATATGCTGCTCGTTTCAAATCTGTTTAGACAGTTTGCTATGATTCAAGTTTGCACTTACGTACAACAAGCAATATTCAGTTTGACTGTGATACCTGGTGAGGGAGTTTCTGCAATTATCCTCTTGAAATGTTAATGTTTGCATACTCAATTTACTTGGTAGGTTGTTGCAATGTCATTTGATCAATTCATTCACATTTCTGATGTATACGAAACTTGATAATCACTTCGCCCTTCCTTAACGCAAGTACTTTTGCTGACAGCAGATCAGTAAATAGGTTTGGTAGAGAAGCCTAGTTTTGTATTCAAAATAATTACCCAGTATGTATGCCTCGATGCATCACCGTGTGTATAGTATAGCGCATCTTGAAGGTTCATTTAATTTAGACCTACTTAAAAGTTCTAAGGTTTTCAAAGAATTGAAGCAGCTGAATTATTGTCGTTGTGGTAAACTGTAGTTGTGTATTAAATTTTTTTTGACGTACCTCCAGAATAATTTATTGGTACTACAAGCCTGTTAATATCATCAATATCAAAATTCGTTTATAGTGTGTTTAAACTTTGGGAAAAATCTGCAACAATCAATATTTTTAGTCATGCATTTACAATTGTAAAACTGCATCTTCATAACCAAAAAAATGCCCATCGCCAACCTCATGAAAGTGTAGTGTCAAGTGTCTTGCGCAGCAGCTGCACAGCGACGTGAGCTGTCAAAATTCAGATCCTAATTAATTGAGTGTTCTTTCTTTAAAAGATTAACACCTTTTGTTCAAAAATTCGAAAACTGCAACATCCTGCAATTAAGGAAAACGGGGTTAAAAACTCTATATGTTCATTAATTTTTTAGTTTAAGGAGAAAGTAAAATATTGTAAATGCATAATTTGTTCGAGATTAATTTTGTGGAGCATCCTGTAGAATACCAGCCAGTTAAGATGCTTACCAATATGCTGCTGAAAAAATAAGGAAAGCAGTTGTGCTGCTTTGTACAATTTTTATCGCTCTGTGTCTCTCAGCAATCGTTGCTGTACGTTGGTGCCACAGTTAAGATGCCACACATTTCATACATATTTTGGTACCATATCAAAATTACCCATAATATCAAGCAGCAGAGATGTAAACTATTAAGAGCTTCTAAAATTCAGATATATGGATAGAATAATTGCATAATATAACTCTGCTCGTCCCATACAGTTTGAATTTTTTCACTCGGCGACGCGAGTTACAAAACTAAGTCTTCTGAGAAAGGACAGGTGGTAAGTTTACGCCACTGCAAAACTACGAGTTACTCCAAACTTGTAAATTAGGTTAGACTAGCAGATTCTTCGGTCACATGGAAATTGTAATTCTACATAGCTGGCTTTAAAATTTCTCAATCAGAAGTTATGGAATTTCATTGACTTCAACGATACCTTCTCTCTGATCTTATATTAAGTAACTACTCAATTACTAGATTCATTCACGCAACGTTCAAATTTGTATCTTCCAGCTCTTTTTTACTGAACGAGTGAATGGAGACAAAGGTTTTGACTAAATGCGCGCCTTGTGGGCTGACATCTAAAAAATGTTTTACCTGACAGTTATAGCTTGTGAGCGTACATTTATGTTCTTCAGATCGTAACATCATTTTCTTAGTCGCCGTATGATCCTTTGTTCCTTAGAACGCGTCATGGTTTCCTTAGGAATTCGCAACACCATTTTTTATTCCTGAATGTCGCCTGAGCTTAAATTATTGAACTCTTCCTTGTATAATATATGATGTTTGATTTATTGTGATCCATTAATTTTCAAGAAACATTTCACTGCAAATATTAGAGTTCATTCCCATCTTTCGCATGAATTCCAATTTTGATTTTACTCTTTTTCTTCCATACGACTTCATACTATGAATTAACTCTCATCTTGCATACTTCATACCTTAATTTTGCGTTCTTCTTTCATATAGTTTCAATTTTCTCTTTCACTCTCGTCTCTCATCCGAGTCATTAGAAAATTGGTAGGTGATAACCTCAAAACAAGTAACATCTTTAATTTCAAAAGTTAAGAGCACCGATGATCCTGAATTGTCTAAACAATCCTTGGTTTATTGTATTTTTATATCCAGGTATGAAGAATAAATCGGTTCACTGAACGAAACCACGACATAAAATCCATAGGCAAAATTTAATGGAGAAAATTATGTATTCATAGTATTCATTATTTTCTCATTATAATCATAAATGTCTCTCATAATATTCATTATTCTCTCAATGTTAATAATATTCTCGCCTCTTCTGCTGACACTTGCATAGCGTGTCTTAGCAATCATGGCGTTTTTATTTATTATTCTAATGGTCCAGATCAACTTTCGAATGCCAGCAGTAATGTCGCCCAACAAAGCTGCAGTCTCACGGAAGTGCAATGCATTTAGGATACAAAGCTAAAGAGAACTTCACTCATCAATTACTGCTAAGTAAGAGTGAAATTTCTTTTTTTCACGAGATGCACGTCCATGATCTGAAAGTCCACGAGTTTATCCAAATTTTCCAATTTGAATGCAGAACGCGTTTTTGGTTTCATTTCATTTTAGTATGTATCATAATGTTGATCAAAATTTGTTTAAATTGTGTCTAATACAATATCGTTTTATTTGTTAAAATAATTTTAAAATATTTTCAAAGTGTGTCTGATACAATACTGTTTTTGTGTATCAAATCTGGATAATTAGTTTGATGTCTTATAGAGTTGATTGCATCGTAGCTCAAAAAGATTTCATGAACTTTTCTTTCACGTAATTGTAAAAGTATACCTCTGAAATAATAATCGCTTGTTTTTATGCCGCACCATACATGGCCTTGTGACGTTTAAAAGCTTTCAACCGATTGTTTTTAATGAAATTGAAATTGCATCATATACAAAAGGGAGGTTTCGAAGCTGCCTTATAAAGAATTCGATAAGATTGTTTGCTATACTTGCAAAATGAGTTTCCTGCAAAATTTGCGTAAACAGTTTCTTAATAAGTATCAGCAGATCTTAAAATTAATGCAAAAGAATGCAACAGCAATAAGAAAATTTAATATCAGTGAACACTTCACGAGTTCTAACTTTAACTGACTAAAATAAAGTTTCAACCGCATACGTCAACATCTCTGAGGCTTGTGTTTTGCATCAACAGTGCATAACAGATTACAATCCAAAGCAAGAGAAGCTCCAGCTGCATAAAAATACCTGAAGCCTTGAGGGAGAAAGTTGCTAGTAGAAATGTATTAAATAGATATTTTCCCTGAAGTCATAATTTAATCTTTCGTTCGAGAATCTCAAATGACATCGATTAATGTCTCCGATGTTAGCGAAGTAATGAGTTCTGTTAAAGTTGTTTACATTCATATTTCACTACTATCATTAAACACATACTTCACAGTTCTATATGTCTGCTGGTGCTGCTCGCTGGTATTTGTTATATTATTAAAAAACAAACCAAATACCTGTTATTGAAATTTTTTATATCGGCTAAAATCGACCAATAATTTCGTGAAAGTATACATGCATTTTATGTAAAAGAATATTGCCCAGCTGTTCTTCACCATGGCTTCTAGTCGTTGTGTTCAGTCAATATTTTTATCTCAGATATCTTTGCTCATGGTCATCAGTTATTTTATCACCAGCTTCAATCATGAATAAAAAGATAAAAAGTTAAAACTGCGCTTTGCTGATATCTTGGCATTAAACAAGCGTTCGTAAATCATGCCTGTGAAAGAGTGTTGAGTTAGATCTGATGTGAGCTGCGTTTTTCACCTATAATTATACTTGTCCTGAGATATCATACTTGTTATCACTAAGATTGATGTAGGATATTTTCATCCCACTTTTAAATCCCGCTGACAAAGTTAGCAGCAAATAGTATTGCAGACTCAAGCGTGGGAATTCAAAATTCAACTGGCCATAAGAAAAAGACTAATTTTATGTTTCCACGACCTTATCCGTAGAAAATATACATTTGTTTTTTATACTTAGGAGCTTAAAATTATTCCTCAGTTGCTTGTAACGTTTAAATGAACTTAATATATACAAAGCGAGAATATATTTTTTGAATTATTAGATATTGTATAAAAAGTCATAATTGAGCTCTGGATATTCCTTGTACAAGAACGCACATTCTCGGTAAGCAGGATCACCAATTTCAAAGAAAACAGTTTAACACGTTGACTTAAGTCGCTCACTTTCGTTTTCATGAGATGTTCCTGATGAACAATACGGTCATTCAAGCATGAATGAAGTGGCAGACGACTGATCATTTTTTTGCTGATCTCTGTAGCTGTTGAGTTGTAGGCGGGATGCCCTCTAGTGCTTTAACTGCGACTTGATAATACAAACGAGTTTTGGCTGAACGTGTGAGAGGCCCACGTTATCTCGTTACTGAATGCCTTCTTACTCTTCCTCTTATTCTTCAAGTTTGTTTTGTTATGTTACTGATCTTTCTCCCTGATCTTGCCTTACGTGTTCACTCTGTTTGTCTTTTTATCGTCGCTTGCCTCATTGTTGTTCCCATTTTCCTTATTCATGTTGTTATCATCGCTCACTTTGTTATTATTGCTCGTCCTATTAATACTTCTCTAGTTATAATTGTTAGTCTATTCATCATTGCTCGTCTAGTTATTATTGCTCGCTTTGGTTTTATGACTCGCCTTAGCCTTTCTCAGTTGTTGATTGCTGAGACATCATAGTTACTGTTATTGTTTGCAACCTTATTGTTTGTTTGCCTTGTTATCATTGCTTGCATTGTTATCAGTACCTCCACATTACGCTACTCGATCCAGCGTATCAAATAAGTTCCAGAAGCTCAACGAGTTCTTTCACACATCCCACCATACACTTGCTGTTTTAACGCGGATCAAATGAGCGTCCATTATGGTGATTATATTTATCAATTACAAGCGAGAATATAAAGTTGAATTTGTAGGCAGGCTGTCAGAGACGCGATAGATCACGCTAGATTCGATCATGGTTTTTGCGCACCAAGTGCAAAGGAAGGGTCAGAAAATTGCGCAAACCATTTGCATATTTTTTCATACAAATTTTTGCATTAACGTGCGTGTTGTGCTTGACATTTAGGATACGTAGCAGAACAGGTCTATTTAAATCAAAACTCTATTAAGCCGTAAGTGCAGAAACTGTTCATTGGGGTATTTTTTGTGCGTTAGAATCAAATTAGTCATACCACGAAGGACTGGTTCCTTGATCCGAGGGAAAAAAACAAGATGTTTTCCCGAGTGTTGAAGGTCCAGTAAATGTTTTGGTCTCCAGGCCTCCCACACTACAGAGGGTGTGCCTGCGCTGCTCTCACATCTCTCCTCTGGCACGACTATAGATCGGTACCGCAGCAGCATTAAATTTCCTGATATATAATAACACAAGCGAAATTCTGAATGCATTCTCGTAAGGAAAGAGCCAAAATTTACTAAACTTAGTACACTGTATAGCTGTTTGTAATTGACATATTAGAAACAAATTTCTGTTGATAAAATTCTTTAATTACGAATCGTGTTGCTTTACTCGTGGGACACAATATGTGTCTTGAGATCCACGAGCGCTGAATTGGCTTCATCAACTGATCAGGTGGTCAACTGTTTGATGAGGACAGCTTTGTTCACGCCAGGATGCACTGTTCACACGCACTACATTGCCATTTTTTGGTTTGAATTTTATTCAGAAAACTTTTAAAGCAGAATCTCAATACGTCCAAGGCATTTCATTATGCCATTTGCATGGTAAATGGATTGCAATAAATTAGAAATAATAATAAAGAGCACACAATGCAATTATCTTCAATGGCACAAAAGTGCTCAGTATAAGACGGTAGTTTTTAAAGTGTAAAGTACGTGTAACACAATACTGTGACAAGCAATGTTTGTAAGGTGAGACATTTGACGCTCAAGATGTTTGGCGCTCTGTAGGGCATGGGACTTGGGTAGCAACCCAAGAATGGGCCAAATAGCTCGTTTCTTCTGCCTTATTCTATTCTCAAGTGGTGTGCTGTTTAGTTAGCAAATTCTTTGTTACGCCCACATACCAACAAATCCTCTTCTCTATTTCCTTCGCCCTCAACCGCAACGACCTGCTCAAATTGTTTAATGCGAGCCTGTAAAAGAAAAATAAAAAGTTCTCCGTGCCCCTCTCCCCTGCCATCGGCATAGTAAGTTGAGATGAAGAAAATGAGCATCGAGTAATCAGGCTTTGCCGCTAACGGCCACTACCAAGAGCAAGTCTAACAGTTCTCGGCAGGCGCGGGCTGCGCTAACATCTGTGACCTGCCAAACCTGCTTCAGCCGAAATTTCATGAGCTATGAAGGTCGTAAGTAGGCTTGAGAATAATAGGGTCCAGTGGTGTAACTGAGCTCTAAAATAATAGGGTCGAGTTATGTAACTGGGTTGTAGAATAATGGGGTCCATTGGCTTAACTGGGCTCCTGAATAATTGAGTCCAATTGCGTATCAGAGCTTCAGAATACTGGGTCCAGTTACGTAACTGGGCTTCAGAATACTGGGTCCAGTTACGTAACTGGGCTTCAGAATACTGGGTCCAGTTACGTAACTGGACTCCGGAATAATGGGATCGGTTGTGCGTCAGGGTTCTTGATGGTACCGACTTGGTTTTGGCCTACTTGTATCTCTTGTATATTCCGTCTGTGATTTTTCATTAAATATGCATCTAATTCTTATATCCCGCACATAACAGTAAACATAGTAATTAATGCATCGCCAGCAATTTACACTCGTGCACATCCAGCCTAAGAAAGTAGCACTGGGATCCAAGTTCACATTTTTAATGATTGATTAATACAACTTCTACTCAAATAAGTGATAATTATTCGTGATCTTCAAGCTGCAGATTAATTCTAAAGGTGAAATTATACTTTTTTACTGGATTCGTTAGCCGTAGCTTCATTTTACTCAGCTGATTTCTCCACGCACCGCGGCTTATGTTTCTAAACTCAATCAGTCGTGGCAACTCAATCGTGGCAACTCAGTCGTGGCTTTTGGTTGAAGGATTTTGGTTGAAGGATTTTGATAGAAGTCTCAGTAGCAGCATTCAGCTTGACCTCCTCAAAGCTCTTAGAGAGAAAAACCTCGTTAAGCCATTGAGACTCGATTTATTTTATCTTATTTCAATTCAAACCTATTTAACTTGACATTTAATTTCAAAATAGTGTTTGAAGTGCGATAAATTTTTTACCTACAAAGTATCATTTTAGTAGAAGGGAAGCAAGAAAATTGCATGAATTTAAGAACGCAGTGTATGTAGTAAAGTACATAGTTGCCAGGCACGGACACATGGTTCAGTAATACGAATTATGCTTAACGTGTGCCTTACATATTTATTTCCTATTTCTTTGTGATCAAAGGATGAGAAACAATGATCGAAAGCGGAGTCTCGGCCTCCCATTTTCATTTTTTAATAGAATTGCTATATTTTACGCCTATCCTCATGTACATACAACGTAGTTTTCGGAAAAATAAACAGGAAGGTTAACTTAGATTAAAACCATGGAATATATTCAAATGTGAAGCATTTAATTCCTAATTATGATACAATGCTCGTTTTCTCTTTTATATAAGTGTTGTGTGATGATACTCCATGACTGCTAGATACAATCAATCATCTACACCAGCATGTTATCGTTGCCATTAAAAAAACAAGCCTAGCTGAGGTAGCATAAAGCAAATCATCCGAACAATGTACGGAAATAGTTATCAAATCCGTCTACACAATAATGGAAAATGCTTTAAGCAACAGCTGGAAGTCAGTTGACAGCTAAGAGGGGCTATTTTATTGGCACTTGGTAAACTACTGTGTCCACTGAGTTCGCGATTCAGTATTTGCCTGTTGCACTTGTTTGATGAATGAGTTTCTGCTTAATGGCTGCGAGGCTTTGAATGTCTAGGTTACCGCTTCATGCTTATCCCTTGTTAATGAGATTCTATCATCCTGGGGGAATTTGGTTCAATGATTGTGTTTGCTGAATACATTTTGTAAGCGTCTCACTTCTTACAAGCAACAACTCGTCGATCTTTTGGTACTGATTTTTTTCTGCATCAAGTTGCAGGTCATATTAAAGACCAAGGCACAAGGGTACGCTGAAAGTTTAACTGAGTTATTCTCTTCAAGGCAAAAATGTTGCTTCGAGTCCCTGAAACCTTTTGAAAGTTGAAAATTTTTTGTCTCAATGTTTATTTAAACTATACTGTAATTCACACTAACATGTTTTTATAAACACAATGAATTATTCGTTTTTGTTATTTTTCGTATAGATTTCTATAACAATCGTTCAATATTTCTGGCCATGTACAGTTGTATATTATCTATTATTTAAAAGTTTTTTCTCCAATACTGATATAAACTACAGTGCAGATAAAGATAAAAAAAAATTCAAAATGATATCGGGTAATTTCAGATTGTTTCATTGCCTTAATAATTTCCATCAATCAAATGTGTCTCGTTACCAAAATTTTCATGAACAGAAAATTTTTTTCATGGCTGCAATATGGAGAAATTATAATTGCTCGTCAAGGTACGTTACTGCTCTTGTGTAACGTCGTAATCCTGTTTTTGATCAGAGGTCATCATGCCTCTGAACGAACAATCAAAAGTATTTCAAGTGAACAACGAGTCTACACACAAATAGTAATTGCAATTAATATCCAATTTTAATCTGAACTATTTCGTTATGTTGAGCATTAATGTTAGAGCAGTACAATGCAAATAACCTATATGTGTACACGAGCATTATTATTGTGTTGTGAGAAATAATATTGGACAAGCCTCGCGACTGGAGACCGATAACATGTGTTCTAGCGCGTTAATCTTGACTCAATCGGTTTTCTTTTAGCGATAATTTCGCCGATAGCTTCGATTATCTACAATCGATTCGTGCTGCTGAAAATAGAACATAAATAGTCCTATTTATCGACATACGCCTAGTAAAGTGACATCTCGGTTATGGGGCAAGCAGGCAAGGCCGCTGACTTGCTCAGGTTTATGATAGGTGTGGTCACATGCCATCAGACCTACCAAGATGATGCCGAGGGCTAAGAATGGACCCCAATACGAATTAGATGGCAGGAATCGAACTGAGATTGGAACATCTGGTCTTGTGAGTACTCAAGCCTGAACTTTGTGTGCCAGTGCGGGTATTTCCTTGAACCCATGATGTGTGGAACTAGTGAAAGACTCCGCTATGAACTGCAGATCATAAAGTGCTTTCTGGGGGTCAATTGACCGTGTTTTTTATTTATTTTTATAAATGTGAAACATAGTGACTCACTTACTCAATCTGTGCACATTCATGGACTTGATTTACAATTTTTGAAACCAAAAATTTAAATGTTTTTTTGCCGCGTTGCAGGACGACAACCATCATGCTACGGACGAAAGGGTTCTTTGTTCTCTCGTTTACGGATTTTGGCTGTTGTTCGCATGCACGAGTTAGGCCACAACTCTTGAAACAGTTTTTGCATTCATGATGCTTTTGTTCAACTTTGAGCAGCGCTGGAGCTTGATTAAAGTTGTTTCGTCTTAGCATAACGCACTCGGATGCATTGCAGCATGAGACCTCGTGTGGTAAAACAACACAGCTTAAAAAACTTTCTCCTTTTTGAAACACGTAAAGGTAATTGTATGGACCAAAGCATCAAGTACCTGGTTTGAAAAAATTGCGTTAAAGAAAAAGTTAATTAAAAAAATAGCGAGCTTTCTGCCAGCTGGTGTCTCTTGCTGTCATACAAGTAGCATGAGCAAGAATTAAACGATAGCAAGGAAGACGTCAAACACTCGCTCTGTAAATGTTCCAATCTTAAATTCTTATTTTTTGCCTACATAGCCATTTGGAACCTGGTAATTAAAGCTTAAGCTGACATCAAAATGAAAGGAAACCTTGTCACTTTCATTCCGTTAGGTAAGGTGAAAATTCTGTTTCATTGCTAGTGGAGAAAATTAACGTCGCAAATTCGAAGTTAACGCTGATTGCATGAATAATTGTTTGCATGAGTGTCTTTTCTGAAATGTTAGCTTATGAATGAAATGGATGCCTCAAAATTGTTTGACAATGCATATTTCAGTTGCCGACACATAATTTGGTTAAAAATTGTGACTAGTTCGATGTATTATGAATTTAGCTTCCCTTAGTTAATATCAAGTTTAAAAGTTCAATGCCTGAAAAAATAGGAACGCGTTATACCTTCAAACAGATACGTCTTTGTCGTATGATAATCGGTTATTGAATCATCATAAACAACTGAGCAACAATGAACAAGAAAATCACCTGTACGTACAAGGTCGGCGGCAGTTTATTTGAAAGAAAAATAGAAGATTTCTTCGGTTGCTTCAAATTTTTTTGTGTATCTTCGTCCACGACGGCGTCTCTTTCCTGTAGGACAGTCAGAGATGTTAATTGTGTATGCCTTTTTTTCTCGTCCATCAGTCACTATTGAGTCTGTAGTGGCATACTCAATGTCTTGTATGACTGCATGTTTACTAATGATCTGAACAAGATCCAACTCCTGATCGAGATCAGGCAGATCTTTGCTGGGCTACACCGTCGAGCTTCGTATCATTTCAGGCCTGAGTTGATTGTGCCTCTTCGCTCAGCTCCATTTGCATTATACACACTCTTTCCTGTCTTTTTTGTTGCATTGACTCAGCCGTACGAACACATAATGTGACGTTACAGTGTGTGGAGAGCTTGTAATCTGTATCTTTGCGTGACTAAATTGAGTTCTTGATGTATGTACCATTCAAATGATTTGAAATATTTAGTTTTTACACGAGTGAAATTTACAGCCACGCTCCAATCTTGGTTTCAATCTCATTGTGTGATGTGGAATACCCTCCCATAAGTCGAGAGCCCACCTCTATGAAGGATGTTACATCCTTTGCCAGCTATTTATTGAAGGATTTTATCTATATGTACGATTCAAAATTCTCATACCGAGTTGGTCTTCATGAGTCAATGTTTGAGGATGGAACTTGTATGGCAAATTCAAATTATGACCACGTGAGTTAAAGTGAACTATGAAGGGATGTAGATGAGTGGTTCTACACGTGCTTCATGTTGATTAATTTCCCAGATGTGCACGCTCTCCGCTCTAAACATTCTGTAGCCACAAATATTTATTCCCTCTTTTGCCTAGTGCGCGGAACTTCAGAGAAGTGCAGTAAAAATTTGACTTTATGCTCAGAATCAATTTGAGTTAATGCATCCATCATAAAGAAGTTATTCGATTCGTAGTTGTTACGCGAACAAGTGAATTCACTTTCTGATTTTATTTTTTCAACCTGACGCTGTCATTTCCATATATGTGCGGATGAAATATTCCAATAAACGAATGATACATACTTATAATTTCAGAGGATCGACTTTCTTTAGTATGACAAGGCCTCTAGTTTGAAAAGCGGGTGTAATTTAAAGACCATTACTTCAGTAATGAGCTCTTTCTGGCCTGGCCAAACAGGCATATTATTCTAATGAGGCCGTAATTAGTAAAAGTCTATAGGGCGGCTAGGCTTAGTGTACAGCGGCATGTGGGCCTTGTGATTGGCCACCTCTGGCTGTGCGGGTGCCATGTTTGCTCTTTGACCTGAGTTCTCCAGTACTTCAGGAGGAATTAATGTTCCTGCAACTCTTTACATTCGCCGGGATTAACTTCATGACTAAGCATGTCTCTACGCATTTTAGGCTTTATTGATGCCAGGCTCTCTTCAGTGCTAAGTTGCTCTGTAGCAGAAAAATCGTAAACGCTCGTGAGTCTGTCACCGCTGGATCTTAGTCTCTAAAGTTGTTTACTTTAATTGCATTGTATCGGATTTCTTTTGTAACAGAGACAACGTGCTTTTTGACTTGGGTTATGTTATATTTCAAACAAATGAAGCGTTTAATTAAACTATCCCATTATTGTCTTTCAACTGCAAATTATTCAACTTGAACAGCTTGAAAAACATTTTTCCGGAATCACGATAGGCTTACAATTATGACATAAACTATGGACAGTGAAATTTCCGTCTTTGACTTAGAGGGAAATTTGTCTAATGAACTAGTGGATGCTGGTCAAGCTTCCAGCATCGGACTGCCGTAGTTTCACCACTTGCTGTCAGCTGTACAAGCGCCTGAACCTATCATCAGTTAAAATCATAGTGTGAAGGTGATCTCTGTGAGTAGAATAAGAGAGGAACTTCCTTCTGTATTCATTCCTTTCAGATGAATACCTTCATAATCTAGTGAAAAGTAAGCAATATCAGACTTTAAAAGTTGCATTACTCGCTGTAATTATTCAAACTATGCAATGAATACTGAATGGAATTATTAATTGAACGATTAATATTGCATTTTCGGGATGTTATTAAAACACTTTCTTTAGAACCATAATATTTGTAGTTAAAATATGGCATGCTCTCAATAAATATAGTTTTTCTTGCATAAGAATGCGAGCTAATTAATAAAACATCTGATTTCGTTCTCTAATCCCTGTCCCGATAGGAAGCGCAGCTTGTATACATTTTAGAATAATAAAATCAAAAATGTAGGGAAAAAATCCCCATGATTATCAATGGCATCAATATGAAGACCCAGTGCTAAGCTTTCAAGGAAATAGACTATTTTCTTATTTTTCAAATAATTATAATTAACTGCATCAAGCTCCATGAGCACATCTATGCTGCTACTACATCTGATGAATACATTTATCGCCAAGTGAACGCAAACCTCAACTCCACATCTGTTCGAACTTGTTACTGAAAGTCGTGTACTTTTTGGGACTTAATGACCCTTAACACAGACGTAATTACAGTAGTTGAGCTTTGACTCACTTTTTTTCTTCTTCCCTGCACTGACTGAGAAGCGGAAACATTCGCTTTTTAACCCCATGCAGTTGCCTCTTTCGTCGCACTCAGATAAACTAAAAGAAATTCACAAAACTCCTATCTAACTCTGAAGGCACGAGTGAGACAAAACAACTAACATATCTCTTCACTGAGAAAATTACTAGGTATGTGATAGCTATGTCTTCCATTTATGACAGGTTACTTATGATCTAGACGCTATTTACGAAATTGAACGACTTCATTCATTAGTCGTTCGAAAACTGTCTGTTGAGTTGAACAATTTCACGAGAAGTTGTAGTGAACTCACCTCATCTGTCCTCTAACTTCATAGCTTGCGTGTCAGTGCAGAGATCAGTTGGGGTGATGACTTGCTATACTTCAAGGCAAATCGATTGTTCGTGTTATTTTTTCGTGTATCTTAATTCGGCATTACAGTATGAAAGTAAAAGTCATCTCGTTGCAAGGGATGGATTTCGTAAATAAAATCATTTTTCGTCGGGGCGAGTATTTTGAGAAGTGGGAGATGTCATGTGTGACAAGTTAATAAATCAGCGAATACGAAACTCAATCAGAAGTTTTGCTTTAAAACTGTATCGTAGAACTCGCTCTCATCATAAAGATATTTATTCTTAGCAATTTTTTTCAACGATTCATGGAATCTTTCTTTCTGTGATTAAAAAGCTACGGAAGCAGTGAATTATTTGCATCACAAAAAAAGTAATGTGATTCGTTGCTTCATTTGTCACTTCAGTTCGACAAAATATATCGAAATCATGTACAATTCTGCCAAAACTCGTGTTTTAAACATCCTGACTATGTAGGACCAAAAAATTACTCGTAGTGTTCTCACACTTTCGAATGAACAAACTGAACACAAATGCATTATATTTCTGCAGTAAATTCCCCCCCAGTGTGCCTAATTTCGTACAAGTGTGAAAGTCAGTTCAGTTAATTTTGTTTTTCAGCAACAGCAGCGTTGAGCTACACTGGACGTGGAAGGAGCATTTGCTGTTCTCGGAGCACAGTCATGCTTTTCATCGTTTTAATTTCACCACCATTCAATGTCACCATCCCCATTAAGTAATTCAGTTGATGGCTCTGTTTCATTGCATCAGGGTCCTTGAGAATTGAAAGTGCAAATTGTCCCACGAACTTGATATAGAGATATTGCGCACAGTAGCCAGGCTCTGAAAGAAAATAATGATGGCTTCTTATTAAGGTATCGAAAAAACTATAGACGTAGAAATTGTTTTTCGCCTGTACCAAATCTCAATACTTCTTTTGGGGCCTAAGGATTCTATCAGTTTTCACATCAGTATCACCAGATGGTGTCACAGTCCTTGAGCGCTTTTTTATGTTACTATTATAGATTTTGTTACTATTTTTTATAGCATACGGAATTAATCTTCCCAACAAGTAGACTGCATGCAGAAGTGTAAAGTGTAACTTGTAAACGTAAATGTTCACCCTACGGTGTTGTTCACATCCCGCGAGTTGAATATCAAGATAAGGAATCTATTTCATTTTTCCCAACTAATTTAATTCCATTCTCAGCCACCTTCTTTAGTTATCCCAGGCAGAGGCTTTGACTAATCTCGTAAAATTCTAAACAAACGAGGTTTTTGCTCATTTTTTTAAATGAAACATTTTGCAATATAATTTCGGTAGTGACTCGCTGTTTAAATTTGCAGACGACTTGTAAGGTAAAGTAACTGGGTTGTATAACTGTAGGCAACCCTCCTTCCTTGCTTCAGTGAATCTTATTATGGCGTTCTTACATCGTTAAGAATCCTTGTAGTCAAACGGTTTCAGTAGCATCGTTCGAGGGCATCTTCTGTGGGTTTAGTTCAAATATTTACTCGACCATCTAGCTCCTTCTTTTATTCCTTCTTTGTATGCCAGGACGCGTATGTGGGCAGAAAATTCTACGCGTAAATGACCTCTTGCTGCTTTTTGACGCTGTCCAGAGCCTTCCTTATCTTCGATACTCTTCACTATGACACTGCAAGAACACTGCTCCTGCGGTTACATTCCTCAAGTTCAGTGGCCTGCACCGCCTTGTATTTTCATCTAATTCGAATTCCCTATGCACGTCACCGTAGAATCCGTGGGAGGAAAAGACACCGTTATCCAATAGAGAATGTATTAACATAATTCAGCTATGTGCACTTGTACAAACTAGGTCATGTTTCACTGCAGTATCAAGTCAGAATGCAAATGAGGTGGATTAGAGCCTGGGTCTGAAAGCGAGGACTTGTATTGCAGCGCTGAGCTTACGTTCCTGCATGGCCAAGTCCGACATTTCTCGCACCCATGATCAGGCATGAAATAACAATTATTGTGTGTTCTCTGTACTTTATGGATGAAGAATTGAGTAGAAACCTATTAGGTTTGAATCTATGATGTGCTTTCGAAGTTTTAACACAGTGGTTTGTCCTAGGCAACAAGACAATGAACCATGCTCGATGCATGAACCCTCAGTTTCAGTAATAAGAGAAAAGCTAGCGTTATTTTAACCAAAATAAAAATAGGAAACTAGTATCCTAGTACCACAGTATGGTATATGGGATATATATGGTAATGGGAATATTCTTGCGATCATAAATGAATATTATTTGAATGAAGACGGAGCAGTTTCCTTTCCGCTTTTTTGAAATAGGAATTGTCATATAATAATATCAATTTGAAATAGATTTATCATCAAATATTAATTTGCCCTAAGCACGTCTTCGATAAATGATTTATGTTGTCACATACAAGCAAAGGTTCATTTTAAATTATTTTAAATTTTCTGGCATGACCAATTTCTTAGATAAGAAAACTCACAATGGGTAGATGTAGTTGTTCATCTATGTAAGTAATGTTAATAGCAAAAAACAGTGATTCCATTTAGTTTGAACTTTCAACCATGCAGTTCGTTTTAGAATTTTGCTGCACTCATAAATTTATTGATAATAATTGATTTATTTAGATAACTTTTTGAAAAAAAATTTCCATTCCCATTTCTATTTTTGCGCGCTTTTCTACTTGTTCTCCTGTTCTTCATTTGATTTTCGTAGACCTGAATAATTGTAATACAATCCGCCCTCCCCCCAGAATCAAGGAGGTTTTATTGGGGCTGTACATTCTGCTTGCACACCTATGAAGTTTCGTGTCTTCTCCCAATACAAGTACCAGAATGTGTTTCTTGTGAGATTTAGTCTCTGGAAGTTACCAGACCACTTCTCCTTCACAAATAAAGTTTTCTAAAACTCGTGTGCATTCCAGAGACGTCTTACTCGATGAAGTTCTATTTCTAATTCCACTCCAAATTTCGCCGTGTAAATTTGTGGACAAAACAAGTGCTCTCATTTGGAGAAGTCCAAAGCATCACTGGACTTTGTACATTCCTGGAACATACGAGTATATTTTTCCAGATTTATTAAGCAGGGTGTCGATAAAGTCTCTTTACTATTTCATAAATTAATTAAAAATGTAATTAATAGAATATTTTAATCAGATTTGTTCTATTGTATTTATTGTTATTAAAGTTTTTAATCACATCTTGCATTTGTGTGTTTCAGGGATCCTGTTTGTAAAAGAGGTGCTGTTGGGACTTTGAGACTTTCATAAGACTTTATGGACATCCTGTGTAACCTTTCGACGAACATTTTAAGCTTGTACTTAACTATCTAAGCACTCATAAATGCGTATTAAACTACATATCGACACTCCGTACGGAACTAGTTGAATTTCATCCTGCACTGTTAGGTGCTTCCCTAGAAAATAAACAGTATCGGGACGCTTTTCGAGTACATTGCACTTCGCTCTAAAAAGAATTTCTCGGTGACTCGAGTAGTTTGATATTTGGTTCCGGAAAGCTCTGAAGAAATGTTTGAAACTTAGCAGGCTTCTGATGCCTGCGCCGTGACGCGCGACGAACTGTGCTGTCATTCTAGTGGGCCGTAATACAGACTAATGGCTGTCGTTAGAAGTAAAAGTGAGGGTCATTAGTGGCACAAGCTCAGCTGTAAACGCCTTCCAACCTTCACAGGAATGACGAAAAATAAAATCGACCGAACCGTCACGGGCGTGAAGGTTGAGTTCAGGTGCAAGTGCAATAATCTGGCGCACGTAGCAACAGTACAAGGAAGCTGTCATGAGATGGGTGCGAGGAAAATAGAATAGAATAGAATGAGGCTATAGGAACGAACCTTCTGGCCCATTCTTGGGTCGGATAATTACTTCGATAATTATTCGGTTGTTTACCCGAGTCCCATGCCGTATTTTTAGCCGCGTCAACCATGTCGGCAGCAGGACTCGAACCCGGGTTCCCGCTCGCGACCAGATTCGCTCACCAGTCGACCAAGCTGGTGATAGTCGACCAAGCTGGTGATAGTGTTCAGATAATCTGGGTAAAAATTTTGCACGACCCACTGCTCCTTTTGTTTCATTTATATTTAAATTGCAATTGTATACTACCAGCAGGGAGTGAGGCTGCAACTATTCCCTTTACTTTTCATGTCATCTCACTTTATGGAACAATTCGCGCTGTTGTAGCGCAGATATATCTCCAATAGTGCTAAAATTACGTGCCCGACACTGCCTGTACTGATCTAAAGTTTAGCACTATTGTGCTGTGTTACTTCAATGTTTCCTTTGCCTTGCTTTGACCAAAAAAGAAAATTGCGTAAGAATAAAGACTGAAGAAACCTACAGGAAAAGTAAACAGCTCGTACAAAGAGACTTTATTCATCAACATATTCAATCACAGATACTGAACAAAATCATATAAACCTATTTTTGTAATTTTAATAAAAAGAGGAGAGCAAAACACACTGATAAAACTTCATTATAATGGGAACGTTTCGGGCTAACACCCATCATCAGCTTTTCTTAAAAGAAAATTTTACATATACCACTGAAACAAAAAAGAAAAAGATGTAAGAACATAAAACGAAACGTTCGCATTATAATGAAGTTTTTATCAGTGTGTTTTGCTCTCCTCTTTTTATTAAAAATGAAGAAAATTCCAGCAAATGTGCCTGATTATTTTTGTAATGAAATGAAAATTAGTTTGCAAAAATAAACATACTTTAAAGTATAACAAGTTGTCGTAGAACTGAGTTGTCACGTAATAAAAACTTTAAAATCTCCACTATTATATTTATAAAAATTTGTGAGGCCGTTGATAACAAGTTGTTCACTTCTGTAATATCGGGTTCTATTTTTACTTCCTGATTTTTTAGCTCTTCTACTGTTGCTAAAAACCTATAACTTGTCTGTATAACTGGAAGGTTTTAAGTTTTCAAAGATGTGGTTGTAGACTTGAACAGCCTCACTTTCAATATGAGTACTTTTTATTGAAGCATCTTTAATGGCATCGTCAATTGCATAATTGTGGTGAGCCCACGACTTACTTCTCCAAGTTGTTGCAAGTTTTCTTTCTTGGTGTTTTTAGAGCTTGTGGTGCTTCGGATTGAAAAACAAAAAAGCGGCTTGATTTTTTCGTTGTTTTAGTCTTACGGACTGAAGAAGTAGCTAATGTCATTGATCTAGAAACAGCCAAAGAACTTTCACTGTGTTCAAGTTTGTTCAACACATCAAACTTTTGCACTCAGCCTAATAAGTTTTCTTTTATTACTATTCGTAGCTTTACAGCTCTTCTGATCCAGTCAATCTTTCTTCACTTTTTGAGTCATGAAAAAAGGCTAATTGATGTAGCAGTCTTGAATAGATGGTATTTCGACAAAAAATTTACTGCCTAACCGGACAGTTTTCTTGTAATAATGTCGTATGACACTATGAAACATATTTGCCTTTACGCTGTGGAAAGGAATGCCACATGATAAGTATCCCCCCAACGAATGCTCTACAAATGCAATTAGCAATATTGGGGATCAATTTATCATGAGTTCCAACGTGCAAGTGACGTCCCACCAAGAAAATATAAAAATCCAGGAAGGAATAAGAAAATAAATTGAAGTGCTCTCTAAATTTTCATTCTATTCGTTTCGAACAGCGGGATGAAGTTGCGGTACATGCGAGCGAAGCAGCACTTAAAATTTTTCTCGGAGGGTTCATTTGTCTGGAGGATGTCGCGAACAGGGCAATATTTCACGCTGGTCCTCAAGTCGGCGGCTGTCCTGTTTTCTATTCCCGGCCCCTAATTACGATACGTGTTGAAAGTCTGATGGCATTTCAGCTGTGCCAGGACACGGAGTCTCGCATGCGTACTGCAGTTCCCCGTTCCGCTCGATTGCTTCTGCAGTCGCTCAAGCGACCTCTCCTTTCCTTCGCGCGTGCGCCGCATTGCATTACGAAACCCCGCCTTCCAATATGTGACTTGGTTTGTGACTTTGAATTCTTTGTTTCTTAACGGCGATAAAATACAGGGTGTCTCAAAAAAATGTACTCACCCTTGAACCGTTTCTAACATGCTGTCTTCTTTGTGTTGCAGGTGTGAGGTTCGAACCTTTGCGAATGTGATTAAAGAATCATGTTCGCAAAGGTTCGAACCTCACACCTGCAACACAAAGAAGACAGCATGTTAGCAACGGTTAAAGGGTGAGTACATTTTTTTGAGACACCCTGTAGTATCGCCACTATACACAACAAAGTATCATGCGGCTAAACTTAAATAATTTTTTCAACTATTGCAGTAACAGATTCTGAACAAAAGAGCTCTTGAAAAATGAGCAAGTTATAAACCAAAGCTTGATGCATCTGAAACCTTAGAAATTCAAGTTCATTTCCATGTATTGTAGGAAATTTTTACTTTCGTATTGCAAGAAGAATTTAAGAACAGCTAACAAGATGATCGAATAAATTTGCAATCTTTTTGCAAATTGAGTCTTTTGTCAAAATATCATCTGTATCCAGCTGCCCTAGAAATTGTTGAATCTTACTGAAATTCTCCCCGCTACGGGTTAAAAAATGTCTAACCAAGAGTTCCTGAAGCTGGAAAATAAGTTACTTCGATGAATTTGTATGGTAAAATGAAAATAAGCCAGCACGTAATTTGTAAATTGTCTTTCAATGGCCGGCAAGGACACGCACGAATTTACGACGAACGTCTACGGCGCAAACACGCGAACGCACAAAGATAGCAATCTTGCATTTTAATTACAAGCGACAAGCGTACATGGTCTGGTGAGGGTTCGATAAATAATGGCATTATGCACGTCCACCCAATGCTTATGGATCTGGGACTGCAGCCATGCATGGAGGCTTCAGGTCTTGGAACTTGCAATGCGTCTCCATCTATCCCTACCCTCCGGCAACCCAAAATTCTAACATACATAAAAGATAGGGTCACCTTCACTTATTACAAGGCAATTTCTCGAATAGGAAAGTAAAGAATTGGAAAAATTATCGAACAAAATAATTCAATATTCTCAAGAAAACGTCGAGTAAGTTTGTGAAACACTGTCCACCAATTTTCCGTACTCCTCTACCTTATTCAAGGGAGTCAACCGTATGGTGGAACGTCTACCTATGTTTTATAAAAAAGTATCGAGAAAATAACTTTTACACTACCAAAAACTTCAAAATTTTTAAAAATTGTATGCGATCGAATGTATATTTATTAGTGCGTCCCAAGCAAGGCTTTCATAAGCTACGCTCTACTTATGGCTTCTTCAATGAAATCAAACGTTATGAATGTAGCAATTTGGATAAAGAAGTAACATACTGTAAAAACAAAGTATTTTTGACGGACAGCTTTGAGTATTGGGAATTTTCTACTATCAAGTAAGAGTTCTTGTAAAGAAATATGTTTACGATACCTTACTCTAAATGAATTTAAAATGCTGAAATAACCAAATATTTGAGGTCTGTGACCTATTTTTAAGCGTTGTTCTCACTTACACCCTGATTCTAAAAAATTATGAACATGTCAAAGGTATGAAAGTTTGGCACTCTAATTTAGTCATTTAAGTACTATACGACAGTACGGAAGCAAGCACACGAGTTGTCCCTGTGCAAAATAATTTCAAACAACTGCTTCTCAGTGCATTGAAAAAATCAAATGTGGGTTGATATACGTTTTCTTGGGAGAAAAAAACTCCAATTTATAGAATTTCACCGACCATATGGGAGGGAACTCGACTCTCTGTTCCGCTGCCCAACGATTCATCGAATTGTAGTCAGTTTGCCCAGAGCGTTCGCCCAACACCACCCATCTTCCATCCCCCATCCCCTGCTCCACCAGAATCGAAAACAAGGGCATTTATAAATCGCTGAGAAATGAGCAAAGACTAGAATTATATTCAGCCCGGCACATGCCCAGCTCCAAATTCATGAGCTGCAGCACCACGGCGTGTGGCTCAACGTGCGTCGGAAGACTTGAAGTTGGGTCATTTGTTTTGCGTTCAGCTTGCTGTCGTGCTCAAAGATCAGGGAGCAGGCGCAAATGCATTACAAACGAGCACCAATAAACACCCGGGCTGCGCGCATTCCAGAACAAAGCCCGGAGAACTGTTCGTGTCTGTTGAACTATAAATTACTGGAAGTTAGTACTCCAAAATTGGAGGTTGACAAACATAGCAGTTGCATGGTAGTATGTCACCACGGCGAGAGTGATGGCCTTAACGTCCATGCAATCTTCTATCTTAACCTTGTATGCAGGCGTATCTATCTTGGGTCTATTAGTGATACACGGGCTGTAGAAGATCTAATTATCCGTGCACATATCACTGGCTTAGACTTGATGGCCCTATCTTCAGCATTTGATGGATTGCGATACCCAGACGACTAGAACGACGTCACTCAAGATAAAACCTGGAGCGTTCAGCGAGCATGTACTTCGGAGAGGCGTATGTCTTGCTTGGAGACTCTTTGGGCTTTGGTTGAGGTGGCGTACTTTAAAAATTTTATTTATGGAAGCACATTTATGCCGAGGTATTTTATACTGCGCGCTATGTTTATACTGCAAGCTGTGTTCGATGCAGCGAAGCTAAATTTTAAATTTCTGTACGGTTCATGAAAATTTAGACGTTTTGTAGGGCTTGACGTGATGCAACAGAAATTTGCTATGAAAATATTTTCAAGAAGGTGCATGACATAATCTTAATTTTGTAGTATTATTTACAATAATACTTTGCATCATCTAAATTTTTCTAATTGATGCATATTAATTGACTTTTTCCCCTTGAGTATTAAGTGACCATCAAATCGTCTTCTGAAGAATTCATAATCTTTGCAATCTGAATATAAACTGAAGTGCCTTCGAGTGTGTCAAGATTCCGTGTACTTGTACTTAATGGGGAACTCAGACTCATGAGAAAAGGAACAGCTGTACATACCTAAGCTTTCAATTACGGAGCAGTTAAGATCTGCTGAAAAGAAGCTATTCAAAATTTTATTTAAACTTGTTGTGCTGTTTTTATTTTTATTTTATTTTTTAAATATCAGTCACTAGCTTGTTAGAATATAAACTGATACGAACAATTTATTTGCACCTCGTTCACTTGATGAAAAGTGTTAGTTGGGAATGAACTTGAGTTAACATATACTAGAACATCCCTCATGATGTTCGAGACAGGAAATACAGCTGTTTATATTGTCTCATTTTGTTGTCACGTTTACATCCCTATTGCTAACATTGAAGCATCATTACAGAATCTACGGTGATTGCACACCGTATCAATTATTTAAAATGCAAAACGTGTAAAACAAATGATACACTAATGAAAATTTATATACCTTATTTGAGATTGAAAATGCTCATTACTTCCGTATCAGTTTGAGTTTCACTGAATATGTCCAACAGATTGGGGCGTAAGTAATAATTTTGTTACACATTTTATTTATATATTTTCTCTGAAAGTTCAGTAAGGAATGGGAATTCGACAACGAATTTATATCATGTGATTTTCCCTGTGAAGGAAGCAGGACTAGGACTGTGAGGCAAAGTAAATTTTGTGAGCATAAGTTAGAAAATTATTTATCTTTATCAAAATTACTACTCAAGTAAAAAATGATCCTAGAAACATTTGCCTAATTTTATAGTAAGTTGTCAACTGCATATTCTAGTTGAAAAAATGTTATGCTCATACGTATATGTATTTTATCAAGATTTCTATTTGTACCACGAATGTTTAGAACGAACTACAATAAATGTGTACTCTATACCTGCTAATATACTCTGTTGATGGTAAAAAGAGAGGTATTTCAAATAAGGTATTTTGCGACTAAACCATGTATATCCAGGTGAAGATCATCTCTATCATCACTATTTCGCTGAGTCATTTTCGTCTGCCACCAAATTAACTGGAAAGAGCATTTTCGGCATCAGTTAAATGGTGCAGCAATTCAATACTCGGTCGTGTATGTTTCCAGGTTAAACATTTTAAACACGCGTGATGCAGCACGCGTCTAAAAGATTTCTTCAACCGTTTATTCACGCTGCGGTGTTTCTCAGTGGGTGGCCCTTACAAAGTCAGATGAAACTCAGGAAAGTCTACACGCCTTTGTCAGACAATTTTAAGAGCTAACAATCGTAGTGGGAACATTTGTCGGACAGCTAGTCGGTGTAGTGCCAAAAACTGTGACCAGTCAAATTTACCTGCTCACCAAAAGTAGCAAAGTATCAGTCGTCCAGAACCAGAATCCGCTGAATAGCCATGAATAGGGCCAAGTGACAAGGTTTCGCTACTTGTCGCTTTTGACGTTCTTTCTAGTGATTTTAAATCTGGAACAAAGTGTGACAGGTTGCTGAGGAGCCCAGTTTATTAAGACAGTTTATAGCGCAGCAGCGGAATCGTCGTTTAACGAGAGGGCAGACTTCTTAGAGTGGCGCCTGTTATTGTTTCGATGCGTACTCCACCGCTCCACAAAAGAACATTTCTTAGCAGTCTTTACGCGTATTTAGAATTGCAGATGAAAGTTTAAGTGCCCACCACAACCACCTAAACTGAGATGAAAGAATTTAAACCTCGCTGGAATGTGCTCCGTAAATCCAAGCAAAGCTTTAGAGCGTAGTTTCTGTAAACTTCGTCAGCGAAAATTATTACCATTGTCTTCCACAATATTTAACGCGCTCTTTTACTAGGCGAGTGTACTACGAATTCATGTATTAGTTTGCCTGTCATAAACCCTAAGAACATTCCATGTTGCTTTTGCTGGTTTAATGGTTTTATATTAACTTTTTCTTGTTATCTAACTGAAACTGCGTTGAGCTTCAACTTTTGAGCTTTATCTATTCTAAACGTTTCTGCAGCTCCAAGTCCTCATTAGTTGATTGTTCTTGTGCTCAAATAAGGGTGTTGTCCAAGTTAGGAAATACATTTTTATGTTTACAGGATTTAAAGAAAGCAGATAATAACGTTGTACTTGGTGGCTTCGATTCGTTGATTGCATTCATTACTTGCTGATTACTGGCAGCATCTTCATCAGCATGGGCTACATATTGCATCAGAATATATCGTGTGCATTTTACATGAGCGACCTATTTCTACTTCCTGACGGTATAGAAACTCATAAATACTGGGATTAGAACCCAGTCATAATATCAAGAGCCTAGGCATCTTAATTGAAGAATCGAATAAGAAAATGATGCATTAAGTCATTCTCGTCTTATTTTGGTACTGCTGTCTTCGCCCCAACTGCAGATTGAGGAGTTTGATTCGTGTACCTTTCTGTTGTGTTCCAATCAGTGTCTTTTGAACTACATTTACATTACACCAATATGTGTTTAAAGATCTGTCACTATCATCGATCTGAACAGGTTTTTGAGTTGTTCTGTGTAAAGATCAGAAACAGCGATCAAGGATTCTACGCTATGTGGTATCGAACCAAAATTGCCAAGGTGGCCGAGTCCGAAAATATTCAAATATTTATGTAAATACGTTACAAACAGAGCTAAAAATAAAATTAATTTATTTCGAATGACTTTTATCAAATACACATCTATTCACTACGAAGATATGACCTAATGAATCCTTTTGCTAACATTGTTAGTGATAAATGATCTAAAATACACTGAACTCCGGTTTCTTAACCACGGAAAAGCCTTTGATTTACTGCGTTTGCTTAAAGACAGATGCTCATTATTTTCATAATTCGTGTAGGTATTTTGCATCAGGAATCGGTTCAAGCATTTGTCTTTTTGTTCATACTACTAAGATCCAGTATACATGGCGTTCATATGTTAGCTCTCAGAGATGAGCTCTAGCTCGCCATAATGACCTACGAAACATTTTCTGATCAGAATGAAGGCTTGCTAGCATAGGCTTTCTGATTCGTACAAGTTCAGACTTTATATAACCACTGTACCTGATGCACAAAAAGAAGTATAGCGACTTTTTTCAAGTACTATGACTGGTAACAGTTTGACAATTTCTTGTAACTAATGTGAAGTTTTAGCCAATGATGGACCTGCGTATCAATAAACCAGAACTTCAATGGAAAAAATACGTTGCCTGTAGACCAGTCTAATAAGCACAAAAGATAATGATGTCTTGGAAATTTTGACAGTTCAAACAGGATTCCAAGTTTCTAAGTTTTTGTTGCAAAATATTGCGCTTATTATCCTCTTTTGTTCTGAGAACTTGACATGGCTCTAACTTATAATACGTTATCAATTATAACATTCAGAAGATAGATGGTCTACTGATTAAAAATGAAAACATATTGATGACGAACTTTCTATATTTTGTAAACATGTAATCTATTTACTATACGAACTACTATGCATGGAACCCACGTGTCGAGTTACACCAGCTGCATTGGGAGGCTAACGGAGCTCTACCAGATTTGAACCGGTATTGGAGCACCTGTACTGACATCAAAAGTCGACTCCCTTCGTATTTTTTGGTCATTTACCGATATGGTCATAAAATATAACCGAAAAGGTGTAATTTAATTTCTTTTCAAATGCGCCTCAAAACTGCAGAAAAAATCGGACGTTGTGTTTTTGCTGTGGTGGCCTGAGGAGCAAATTCATGATTCCTCCTTAATAATTTCTTGTTAATGGAACTAGAAGTTGACGGTGACTTCACCACAGCGACATGCATATCAGTTTTGCTGTAGTTCGGCCTCAATTTTACGACGCCCATCAACATTCCGAGTTCTTAGGAGAATATCGCTGGTTGCATGAGTGTTTAGGATTAGACCATCACCAACTGCGACACAACGTAACATTTGGTCAACATTTTGCACCTTTTCTCTATGATTAAAGCGTCCTGAGTCCGGTCGTAAAGCCTGGGCACCTGATTATTACAATAAGGCGACTATTAGTTTCACTTCAGACTCGGAACATCAGCATAATTTGCGATAAAGCTGTTGTTTTTCTGAATAAATACCTCAAAGGAAAATTGTGGAGAACGTCAATAAGGTACTGATGGAACCTGTCATGAAGCCCAGCCGGTCAACACACGAGTTTTTGTAGTTAATCACGCAGATTGTAGGTAAAAGAATGAACCTTCTTGCATGATTTACCGTCCATCATTCAATGACCTGTAGGAATCTGTTCTTGGAGCTTGAAGGATCGTATTAATTATAAACCCAACGACAAACCCTGAAATATAAGTAATGGTATTTCTTCCTCGGGAGAACAAATCGACGAATTTGAACGTCTGTAGATTGTGGGGTCCCATGTGGCTCTGAACTGAGGTCTAGAGCTGCTGATCTCAAATGCATCAGTATCCTTTTTTATGAACGTTTTTAATTTTTACTGCAGCGTAACATAAATTACTGGTGATGCTTCAAGCTGTCAAGTAGTTGTTTATTTAATGCCTACATTTGAAGCATAGTACGAGCATACACAACGTGCTTGCGATCTGTCATGATTAACTGATTTAAAAATTAAATCGTCTTTCTAACTTCTGCGACGGAGGGAAATATTTTTCCAGGTAAATGCTTTACACTTGAATATAGAAATATTATAATTTTCTTTGTTTTACCACCACAAGTGGATGTAGAAATAACCGCTCCAAACTCGTATAATGCGAACAAAAAATTTTGTCTTGAGTGTTAAATTGCGTTTTGTATTGAGTATTGGTTCAAAAAATTTCACTTTAAGTACTCGTCGTTTACCTTAAAAAAAAGCAGCTGGTCACCTGTGAAATACACTAAGGTCACACATTTGAACAGTTACGATGGTTTCAAGTGGGGAGATACAGATGTCATCGAGATACAACTCTAGTGCCCTAACTGCAACTGTTGGCCTTTCGATAACACAACACGCTTTTTGTGCTAACCAAATTCACAAAATATTCCCGGCAAAAACTATACAGTCTTGTTTTAAATCGTTTGTATTTTTCTACATATGTTTCGAGCTGTCACACAGTCATGGGACTTCGCTCTCTTACTTCACAGCAATTCAGTGGTGGTGCGCAAGCCACGATTTTGTAACGCCATAGGCAGGGTCAGCGACGTTTGCTTTCTTCAATTAAAAACATTTCACTTTCATAGCACGGGTCTTTGATCTTTGTCGATTTTCTTTCGTAAATTATAAACCATTGTCAACATCTTTGAAACTTGTATTCGTAGGGTAAATGGCTGTGGTGTTCTAAACTTTTACGTCTGGGCTCTACACTCTGACATGTTAGTTGAAACTTCATATATATTGTGAACTTTTAATTTGAATTGGCTCAGACTGATCGTTAACCTTGAGTCTCATAGTTTAGGGCATTTATACACTTAGATCGATATCCTTAGCCGTTTTATAAGAAATATGATCTGTTATCTTATACATATTTACTTGTATCATTTTATAATATTGTACTTTTAGTCTGCCCAATTTATGAGTCATCACGTGTAAAGCCACATGGAAAAAAATAAAACTAATTTCAATTTTGATTACTTTTCCAAATCGAGAAATCAATCGAACAAATTGGCATGTGTCATGGAAATAAATCTTTCTTGTACCAAGGTTGATTAAAATGTGCGCCCTGCAGTGCAGGGATTTTTACATTTTATTTTAGGCCTCTTCACGTAACATCCCAGACTGTGTTGAAAGATGAAGCGTTTCATTTAACAAGAATCTACTTCAAAAGTTTTTACTCGTTCGACGCGTGTTTAGGAATCATATCTGATTCGCAATCCTGAGAAAAATCATCGGAGGTGTTATAATTTGACTGCATTTTTTATAAAAGAATTATCACGGACATTGAGAAGAATTTCCTCAAAGCAGTTCTGGAGTTGAGGGTTTAATTCATGGTCCATTTTTCTTTTTCATGCAATTGTGTCACACGTAACCCAGATTCCCTCTCGCTCAAGTTCAGTCACCTCAATTCCTTTAACTCATTTATTTCTTTTTTAAACTTGGTGACTTCTGTAGGTCTGATCAGGGTCTCCCTGGCTTGGGCATGTCCATGTCCTCTGTATCCATCGTCTCTCAAATTTGATGATTTTTATTTCTGTACTGCCGATGGATTTATGAGAACATCTATGAGACTCCAACAACCCATGGATGCTGATAAAACACGCAGCTTCTAACGGAACGCTTGTAGTATTCTCTCGAAAAACAACTCTCCTTGGGTATGAATATAATGACTACGGGAGTTTCGTGAGAGGAAAAAAGATAGAATAAAGTTGATGATTTCTCTGTAGATGAGAAAGCTGTGCTTCAAAATTACTGCTTTTCAAATTCTTTTAGAAAAAGCGGAGTTGCAACATGATACCGAAAGTAATGTGTTAGACCTTATATATTTCTTATGACTCGCGTGTTCTCGAGTTATCGTTTAACTTAAACAGACAAATTTTTAGACCTGATGGCATTTGCGATTCACTAAATTGTCTAGGCGGTCGTTGAGCAACACATGATATAAATTGGCCGAGGTGATTGTGGTAAACATAATTCTTTTATCGTTGACATCCACCTCGCTTATCTGATAAGTTTTAAACTAGAATATTTAAATTTACGCTGAGTGCCCTGTGTTGCTTATTATGAATGCTGACGTGCTGATTTGAAGGCAATAATTTGGCAGCTGTTCAAGCTGTTTTTACATTGATGTTCTTACACCCATGTTCTTACATGCATACTTGCGGCCAAGTTTTAGTTTGTTTGTCTACCTTCTCTTTGTACTCTGAAGTACACGCGTGCACTTTTTATCAACGTGTCTTGCTTTCTCCGCGGTTCATTTAATGCAGTTTAACTATTTATAATTTAGATTCTTTGCTTTCTATAAGTCACTTGCTACACTTCTGCTGATATTGTTTTCCTTAGTGTGCAGCAAGGGAAATAAAGGTTTCTCGGTAGTTGACTTTGCAAGTGGAATCAACAATGTTCATTGCAGGAGACTATTGTGGGTCTAGTTTTGTAGTTAGATAAGCCTTTCTTATTTAGTTTTCATTTACATGGTAAAGGCCATCAAACTTTCAGATCCTTTTTATTCATTCTTTTCATTTCCCCATTATGTAACCTTAAAATATGCTTGCTTTGTTGTCAGCTTGACGGGCTATGTCCACTTAGACACAAACTTTCCATTTCTGTGGTACCACTTAAACTGAATCTTCATACCGAGTTTCACTGTAATGATCGCCTCAAGTAAGGGACAACGATGATAAAACAGTAACGAGGATAACTAGAATTTACATAACTCGTTAATTCTCCTGTCCCTTACGATTATACTGTTTAATTTGATGAACAGTTTCTATTCGCCAATCTAATGCTGAGCAACTAACTGCATCGCAAGTACGTCACAATATCTCTAATTGTTGGCAATGCAATAGTTTCTTCTCTCAGCTAAATATAGTGTCCTGTTAGCGCCACGAACAGTTCATTATATATTCTCTATTTATTTATCACAATGAAGCCGCCTGTGTACCGAGTCCAGTGGGGCTGTGTCAGCAGCGCTAATTCATGCGGTGAACACTCGTTGCTGACTAGTTACTTTGCTTTCAGTACTGGGGTTGAGAGGACGTTTTCTAAGTTATTGGTGTGTCTAGTTAAAATAGAATAAATTATTTAACCAGTTTTTAAAGAACGTAGAGTGCTTCTTCTGAGGCAAGCTAATATTTCGGTAGTCAGTTATAAGGTGAAAGAATGTACCACAATTTATTATCTGAATTCATTCTCTAGAAATTCCTTTCTCATTTACCGCCAGCTTGGTTGACTGGTGAGCAAAGTCGCTTGAGAAGACCCAAGTTCGAGACCCAGAACCACCGTGGTCTGTTTTTGCTTGACCATCGTCGGGTAGAATAACGGCATGGAACTTGGGTATCGACGCAAGAAATGAGCCAAACGGCTCGTTCCTAATGCCTTATTCTATTCTATATCGTTCCTGGAGGAGGAACTGAGAATATTCTTCTGGTTAAATAATTCATCAGTGGTGCAAGAACACTAAAAACTCGAAAACAGTTTGAATTTTTTTCGGGTATGTTTTGAAGATGAAGAATCGTCATTTTACGCACTAAAGTTGTCGAATCTCAGATTTTAAATGTAACTTTGGTTGAAATACCTGATATTACAAAAATCTTTGCGTACATGAGCAAATTTTAATGAGATTAACCACACGGAATCAGCTCAATACGAACGAATTCGTACCTTGCATTATTATTCAACATAAACATGTCCTAATAATGCATTTAACTTTACAAAGAGGATGACTGAGAACCATCAATATGAACCAGCTTCATACGAGGGCTTATCATGCTGGTTGTGAGTCGAACTGAATGTGGTCTAACGTGAACACATTCTGTTGCGGGGTCCATGTGGCTGCCTGTTTCTGTTGTGTGCTCCATGTTATATTGACCTCACAACGTTTTGTGTTCCATGTTATATTGACCTCACAACGTTTTGTGCTCTATGTTATATTGACCTCACAACGTTTTGTGCTCCATGTTATATTGACCTCACAACGTTTTGTGCTCGATGTTGCCTCCAATTGGCCATCATACGAGATTAAAGAAGAGCTCCCTCTCACATATGCCCTCTCTCTCTCGGCCATATGCCCTCTCTCTCTCGGCCATATGCCCTCTCTCTCTCGGCCATATGCCCTCTC
>VCRD01000053.1:460074-546485 GCA_006783055.1 Trinorchestia longiramus
TCTCTCTCTCGGCCACACGCCCTCTCTCTCTCTCGGCCACACGCCCTCTCTCTCTCGGCCATACGCCTTCTCTCTCTCGCCATATGCCTGCTCCCTTCTTTCAAGAAAAGATGCCTGCAACAGAAATTGTTATAGATATTCTCGACTACATCCTCGAGGATACGTCAAGTTTCGTCTCGCATTCAGAAGTTAGTGAATCTTCTTGAGTCAACAGTGACTGAACATATGGTGGACAAATTTATTTACTCATAATAAACCTTCCATTTTTCAATGAAAATATATCAAAACACAAGAACTCGACGAAAATATCGCACGCCGTAAAAATATCAATACTGCCAACTTTGTTCAAGATGTATATTTTTGGATGACAGCGCTGTGGTCATCCTTTATATTTATTATGAGCGAACATTTTGCTTGCTGTGCGGACTTCCATCGGAGAGCGTCATAAATAATCTATGTGGTATTATCTGATACATGAATTATTTGTGCTCGTCCTGATCGCCTGGAGAATGTGTGCTTAACCTCAACGTATAATTTATTTGGGAAATTTTTGGTAGTAGTTATTTTTGAAATACTTTCTCTGCGAATATTTACGGCCCCCATAAGATGACCGATAATCAAGAGGCTCTGCTGGTGCTGTTCCTTTGAAGAGGTAAATTCGTCGATTTTTGGGAGCTTAATTTTTCTCAATGTAACTTTTTTCATAGTCATACGAAGTTTTTAAACATGATCATTTTGATAAGCATTGAACTGTATTGAAGTGAATTGTGCTTCTCCATGACCATCGTTTTCTAGAATATACAGGGTGTCCCTAAAGTCTCTTTACCATTTCAGAAATTATTATCAATGCTATTGATGATATTTTATTCAGATTTGTTGTATTGTATTCAGTGTTTATTAAAGTTTTTAGTCACACTTTGTATTTATGTGTTTCAGGGATCCTGTTTGTGAAAGAGGTGCTGTTCAGACTTTATGAAACTTTTATAAGAGAGTTTATGGACACCCTGTAGAGTACGCAGGAGTTGCAGGGACTCTTCCTCAAAAATGTGACCCGAGGGCATCCGTTTTTCAAACTGAGACTTGTACGCATGAATCATGGATCCTTTTATGTTCAACTAGCTTTTGGTATCATTTATTTACATGTAATTAATTCTGACAGTAAATGTCTAGTGATTGTTCTGCTACGGTTTTGTTAATGAGTTGTTAGGCAAAGGAAGACACAAATTTAGCGGCCCTTATAAGGCGTCTGGAGTGTCTCAGAAGAGATGTGGAGTTTTGTGCTCTTAAAACCCAAGTCCTGTTGAAAAATATATACAGGGTGTCCATAAAGTCTCTTTACCATTTCAAGTCTCTTTACCAAATGAAATGGTAAAGAGACTTTATGGACATTCTGTATATCAGGTCCCCAGAAAAGTTTATGAGGTGTCTCAAATTTTAATTAAAAAATCGGGAGAAATAGAAATTTTTTGGACACTTAGTAAACTAAAGGGATGTTCAGCCTTGAAATTCAATTTCATATACGGGATAAAATTCCCCAAATTATTTCTTTTAAGCTAAAGTTCAAATTTTGGTGCATCAACTCTGCTATTCGAGATTAGAGCAGTGATTGTGTTATACAAATGGCACTTGAAAAATTCACTCATGAAAATAATAATGGAATTTGATGTTTCTAGAGACTTCCATATGTTTGAGAAAATGTTAACTGTAATTTGTTTGCTAGAAATATTTTCTCCCCGTTCGACACACTCTAGTTCTACAGCAACACATTTATTTTCAAATTCTACATCAACACATTTTCTTCAACTGTACGGCAACACGTTTTCTTTCAATGCTGTCAGGACACTGCACCCTGACTTAAACTCAATACTAGTTAACTTTGCTGGGCTAAACGTTCGCTGCGTAACTTGCCCTTATAAAATACTGGAAATTCTACATTGATTTTTAAGCCCTCTCTGTTAACTCAGAAGTTATTGTGTCGCACACTTCACCTTCATCTGTGGGTTTTGTTTATCATAACCCACGTCACAAGATTTAAAATTTTTATGCGTGCAGTGTCCAGGTTAACTACAAGCGATTTACCCAGGCTCTTCAATGTCTAAGGAAGAATTTGAGACCATGTTAACTATGTCAAGTTCCTTTACCAGCCTCTTCAGTGTCTGAGACCATGTTAACTATGTCAAGTTCCTTTACCAGCCTCTTCAGTGTCTGAGACCATGTTAACTATGTCAAGTTCCTTTACCAGCCTCTTCAGTGTCTGAGACCATGTTAACTATGTCAAGTTCCTTCGCCGAGTCTCCTGATTGTCTTAGAGTAGGAGTGCGTTCTCACTAAGCCAAGTTCATAATCAGGTGTCTCGTATGACCATAATGTCAATCAAACGTTTAGTGCAATTAATCATGCTGCAGACTGCTGTTAATCGGGCACACTTATAAATCACTCGGTCGGAGGCAGGAATAATTGATTCGGGCAGTGCCATTTCTCTCTGTCAAGCGATAAAGGAAGGGCCACCAGTAATTAACACCATCTACACATCCCTGCCAACCAGACACAATGCTTCGACCTTCTGGAAGCTGCAGACGTACAGGGCGTCCATAAAGTCTCTTTACCATTTCAAAACCTCATTACACATGCAATTGATGAAATATTTTATTCAGGCTTATTCTATTGAGATTAGTGTTCATTAACATTTTTAATTATGTTGTACAATTGTGTGTTTTAGGGATCCTTTTTGTGAAAGAGGTGCTGTTGGGACTTCATGAGACTTTTATAAGAGACTTTATGGACACCCTGTACATCTAGACAAGCTGCCATCTTGCTTCTCAGATTGTCAGAGCTCAGAGCTGCGTAACAGTTGAGTGCTAATTTGATTTCAAGTTCCGAGTCGAAAGAAAATTAGTACATCAAGTAATTTATTCATTGTCTGGCTAACGAACACCTCATTGAAGAATTATGGGAGCTGAAGAAGAGCTCGAAAACTTCAGTGCCTAATTTTGAATGCTGCCCCGTACAAATCCGAGTTCATTAGGCAATTATTAATCTTTTGAAAAACAGGCCGAATAATTTCAAATTTATTTATCAGATAGCAATGAGAAGTTTTTTTTAGCTTGAGGTAAATATAACATCATTTAGACGAACATTTAAACTATTGCCTTGTTAAAATTCTCAACGTTTTTGTAAACTCCACCTCAAAACCCGACATTTGATGGCAGCATTTGTTATGTAAACTTGAATTTCGTCCTTATAAATCTTCTAGTGTGTAATTTGGAGTCAGTGTGTAAAATGTTCGACGTAGAATTCACAAGCATTAGAGAAGTACAGATTTTCACTCTTCAGCAATCTCTGGAACGTTGAACTTCGACGGAATTCCTACAGTAGGTATTCAGACTTTGCTAAGTGCTTCAATCATTTCCTTGTGGATTTCAGAATGTTTAAGAGTGTTCCAACTCATTCCCTTACATTTCTCTAGACGTTGTTTTCACTCGCACATTTGCTTGGATATAGTTATTTGAATGTCGCTACGGGATGATTGCTTCCTTTATGCACAGCAAGGTACAATCAAGTTCCCACACTATCTTCTGAGTATAGAACCACACTGGACAATAGATATACGAGTCGTAACTTTCTAATAGATCAGGCAAACTTAATGGTTTCTCCATAAAATTATCATTTAGCTTGACACGAAAATTCATTATAGCGGTGCAGAACGCCACGCATGCAATAAATTGGCCGCTATTCGCTACACTCTTGAAAAATGTATGGCATACTTACTGTACCTTGCAACAAAGATATAAAGTAGCCTGGTAGTATCTGTATTTTCTCACAAGACTACTTGAGACATCAAAAAATGCTCCACTTGATCATTAATTTAATCAAATGAATTTGATTTAGTGTTTTAAATCTGGAAGTTTCCCTTTTAATGTTCAGAGGTAGACTATTTTGTTTTAATTTACCATTCTTTGGCTAGGCCGTGGCCCCGGCTTTTCTAATCAGATCATGTATGTGTTGTTGCCCGGTCAGCATGCGCATGTCCCTGCATGTATCTTCTATATCTCCCTGCGCATTTCAATGAGCCAGACCCATTCATAGCATAGCTCATGAGTAACTCTTACATTCCACACTTCCTGGACATGGATTTTTAATGTAAAGAAAAAACCGATATTCGAGAAGCACATTGCTACGCGCTTGTAATGTTGCCCGCTGCAAATATAAGTGGATTGCTTCAACCAACAGCTCTTGGGTAGATAGATATTGTCATTTTAGATCATTGTTTCTCAAATTTTTTTCAATCGCTGCCCCCTTAGGACATCATTTGATTTTCCACCGCCCCCGTATGATTATATTACTGTATATTATACAGTAATATACGCCCCCCATTCAAGGCGTACCCTCCTACCGCCCCCTTGCATTTCCTCAACGCCCCCAGGGGGGCGGTACGGACCACTTTGAGAAACGTGTTTTAGATGATCGCTGATCCATAAAATTAAATTTTGTGCTCACAGAAGCTACCTCGGTTGTACCTCCACGACTATCATGAGATAAATTAGATTTTCTCTCGGATGCTACTTGTAAATGGTCCCAAGAAATACGGAAGTCCTCGTTATACGGTACGTGTAGCAGAGCACATGTGAGAAGTTGCAATTAATTTTCTCTCTATAAACATGACTGCTGGTTTGATAATTTCATGTTTCAATAGCTCTCATACAAAACTTAACCACCGAAGCTTGGGAAATAATTTTCAAGGTGTGCAATCTTTTGAGCAATTCCCTTGCTTATGGCGTGGCTGTAGACGTTAGGGCTTCGTTTGCGATACAACAGTTTTAATTTCAATTCTCTTTGAATTCAGCGCACTGAAAAATTACTTATTTTAAGAAAAATTACAAATTGCATCAGTAACCTTTAGAAACGCCAGCAGCATTTTTTAGCGTTCAATAAAGAATACATAGCTAGCACTTAGCTTGAATATGAAATACAGTACTTATCACGTTAGAATTTTGACGTCTGAACGTAATTTCTTAGCGAGTTTTACCGAAATTATAACCTTATACGAGAAGTTACGCGCCACCATACGTCTATCTCAACTTGTACCTGAAATTAGGCCTTGTACTGAACCTCTTTTATGCCTAGTATTTCAATCCCCAAAGCAAAGTTCACTTAGATCATAAACCTCGAGTCAATTTAATCCTCCACTGAGCTCTCTGTAATTTAAATTATGAATAGAAAGTGTCTTAGGTACAGCAAGGTGATGTCTACCTCACTACCTAGCAGATAACTCACAAGCGCTTTAAATACGAGAAAATGAACAGTATAAAATATTTATCATAATTTTCATCTTCAATTTTCGATACTCGAATGTGAGTACCTTCAAAAAGTACAAAAACTTCACTATATTCTCAAGTTTGAACTTATGATTTTTGTCATGAATGGAACGGCTGATTGTGAAAAAAAGTTCATGCTAAAGAGATGTAAATTATTATTGACCAGCTTGTGCAAAAGCGAGCTAGAAACGCATTTTCATGAAGTCTGAACCGATTCACACAACCTGGGTGTTATGAAGCAGCATGCGAGGCTATATCTACCAAGAAGTCGATTCCGAAACTGAGAATTTTGAATTATACCAAAATTAAACTAGGCACTTTTCTACTAACCATTCCATTCTCAGAAATTCATTGATTAGTGGACTATGAATAGGTATTTCACGGAAACTATGTACAAGAATATATGGTTTGTGTTTTCTATCTGTTCAGTATCTGTTGTAAAGCCCGGGTTTTTGCATATTTAAACCAGCATTCCTAGATAGTTGTTTTCTCAAGTGAGATCGTCATGGTGCATTCAGACTTATCCATGCCACACTGGTTGCATATGCTATGTGGGGCTTTATCTTTTGTTTTGGCATTAATATTGTTCCTACTAGTCTTTCTGGAAAGTATCTTTTAATGTATTCTGGAAAGTATCCACTCATTGTATGAAAATCCGTAGTGCTCAAATGATCACAACACACAATATGCCGTAGCTCACGATGAAGTGATTTAGATAAGTGATATGTCATTAGGAGGAGTGCGATGGTGGAATAATGACGTAAAATGTAGTGTTATTTTTGTGGAGTAGGCCCATTTATAAATTTAATTCATTCATTTGCTTGATCCCTTGAACAATTGTTGCAACACAGTATTTGGGCTGTGTAATCAATGAATGGATAGAGCTGTTGTATTAACACGTTGACTCCGAAGTGGTACGTATGTGTACCACTTAGGTTAGGTTCTGTAATTTTTTCAGATCCTTCTAGTGACTATGCGTACAAAGTGAAGTTTTACACCAATCAGGCAATCTGAGGCAACGTGTTAAAGGATTGTTCTAGGTGGAAAATCATGCCATAAGGAAGGAGAAAAAGTGGATAGTATGAAAGTTAACTTTTGAACATTGAAATCTCTCGTAATGAACTTGAACATTAGTTTTTCATTAGTCAAGTAATTGGAAAATGTTCTTTGAACAGCGCTGCACATTTTGTCAAACAATGAATTGTTTCTGAGATCATCAAACTATTTTTAGTCATTTTAGTTACTTCTGAGATCATTTCTGAGAAATGATCATCCATTTGGTTGCCATATAATAAATTCCCTCTTTTATCCTTCTGCTAATAACACTCCAGGGAAGGAGTATATTCTGGAATGAAAATAAAAAATATGAAAATCGATGAACTCTCCAGCGTGCATTCAATCAGCGGAGATCTAGACAGGCAATCAAGCCCTAAAGCCTCGCGTTCACTTACACGGAAAGTGAAATTTTCTCCTGAGTGAAGCAGCTTGGGCTCTGCTGGAGTTGCGCTGATGGTACGCAGATTGCGGTCTTCTAAGACGACTTCTGACGAGTTTGTTGCTTAGGAGAGTTACTAACGGAAGCGTTTCGTGCCTCTCCATTGTGCCTCGATGACGTACAACGTACGTCTCGCAAACATGAACCCCACCATCGCTACACGACCGAGTACCACCAGAAAGTGGCGTTGTGCGCGTGTCTCAATGCAAATGAGCGTTTGGGAGCTTCAGAAAGCTAGTATGAGAAGGCAAGCAGAGAGAAAGCGTAACTCATTAAGATTTGCTCAATCACATATTTGTTTTGTTACAAATGCATTTTTTCTATGGATGTGCTTTTTTACGTGCTTAAATCCGTATCGTGCTCAAGTCGGAAAGAAATGTCGGGAACAAATCAGTTCTTCTTTGTTACTTTACCGGGTCGGTGATCTTAGTTATTTATGATTCCAACTTGGTTGAGCTTTTCATGAGGAAATATCTGGTGTTCTTGCTCAGATGACAAATTCATTAAGAAATCCTAAGTATCTTACTTAGTATTTCACCGTACATCAATGACCACAAATCGTCTATGAAAAAAGCATTTCTTCCTAGAAGCAATTTTGTTGGCAGATTGACGTCACACATTATTAGCAAGAGCTTGTTTATTTTGAATTTCATACGTGCTCGATACGTACTAGGAAATTGTTTCTACTGTTTCTTTAGAGTGACGACACTTCAGTGAAGTGGAGTAACATGTTCGAGTATAATATTGTTACAGAACATGCCCCTCGTGCATATAAATTTAGGTACATCTGAGACAACCCGACCGTAACCCGTCAAACCCGATTAGTTGCACGAGGCTATAAACCATTTTATTTTGACTGGAGCCTGGCTCATAAAATGCAAGTAGATGCCACGCAAAATAAACAGCTCACTTCTCGCCAAAATATTTGCATGTTAACAGTTCAAACAATCAACAAAACTTGAGCGCCATTATTTTAGTGCCAGAATCAGCCATGTTTGCTGTAACTTACAAGACCTGCTTGGTCGTCCTTCCGAGTGTCAACAACTGCTGAGTTGTTTTCCTGCAGATGTTGTCATTGGGAAACTCCGTAAAAACCTAATGTTAATTCCTTACGTGGAATTCCTATTCTCGCGTTCAACTTCAACCTCAATTGTTGGCTAAATGTTCTCGTTCAATTTTCTTCTTCTTCAACTCCAATTCTTTGGCGATTTAACCTTTTATAGAAGCTCAGGGCAAACTCTTCTTCAGGACAAATACGTCGGCTGTGTTGCCACAACACGGCTCGCAACCAAGCCTTTTAAGGCGCCAACGCAATGCCGGAACGCTCCCGTCCCAGAGAGGATCCACAAACAGGATATCATGGATAAGTGTTTAGCTCTATTGTGCATTGATGTCAAGATCGAATGGTCTGTGGTTCTACGCAAATCTCACGGTGTGATGAGGTTAAGGGATTATTGCAGTTTTAGTTTAATTTATTATTAATAGAGGGAAATTTTTCATCAGACAGTCCATACTTTTTTGTGTCGAGTAAAATCAAAAAACGTAAACTTCGATGTGTTCAAATCAGCCCACGATTTTTGCACATTCAGTATGGGTAGCTGAGTATTCCACTCACGAAGCATTCATAGCTCGTCTGGTATTTGTGCTGCCCTACAAATGGGCTCTGTCATGTCCTCTAAGGCGCCATCGAGAGTTGTACTAGTACTGCTAAGCCCCTCCACTGCACCTAGGCTTGCGGTACATTGATAAAACAAACAACGATGAGATTCGGCCGCGGTTGCCCATGTATGTGTCGGCGTCGGCGCCCAGCCGGCATCTGGCCGGTGCCTGTGGACTCGGAGGCAGGATTGCGTACCATGTGCCAATCAAGCCGACCGATTCACGATCAATCGTTGTGATTGGTGATCAATCATGCTGATTGGTGAACAATCGTACTGATTAACAAACAAGCGAGTTGATTGGCTGCCGATTGTAATGATTGGCAGACAATCAGGTGTGAGAAGTACCCTCTCTCTGGGCTGTCACTTTTGAAGCTTTGGGATACGAGTTTCAAAAACGTAGACAATGCAGAATGATTGTCATAGCCACTGTAGACACTAGTAAGTAATGAATGCCGAATATGGATTTTTTTACGAGGTAACTCGACCATAATTCTTGCAGCATAGCTTGATATCTCACTCAACCCTTTGAAAAATGAGCAAAACTAATAATTACCTCAAAAAGTAAACGAATTCAATTAAAATTGCCTGGCGACGTGGCAATAACTAGAATTTTGCTCCATTTTTCCACTTTATTTCTGCAACTCAAGGTTTGTGGGCAAATGAGCGTACGTTTCACTTATTTAACTCAAGGCGAACAAATAGTTTGTTGACACTCTCTAGACCAGCGTAACCTTCCCGAAGTCTTGTTTTGTGTTCAACAGTTGCAAGGTGTGTTGTATTTTTTCACGATTATTCTAGAAGAAACCTCGTAAAAATAGGTCAGATATGCTGAATCATCTTGCTCATTTTCCAGCGAGCCTCAACATTGCGGGATTTTTCATAAGCGTTTTCAGGCAGTTTGTGTCAGCAAAGTCTGTTCTTTTTAGTTGTTGGACTGAAAAAGTCTTCAGTATGAGATCACAACTGCCAAGATACTTGTAATTAAATTGGTTGCCGCAAGCTTCTTGTCATTGCAACTAAACTGATCTCACGATCTACTTGCCTCACTGATGAGACAGGCTGCAGAAATGTATTTGTACATAAATAGACTTGCTACCAAGACCTATTGGTCATAGAAAACAAGTTTGCAAATGTTGACTACTACTAGACGACCACTAGAATGTTAAAGCTTCGACAGGGGCTGCCTAAAATCTTCGTTCAAACATTTCTGTTCATTCCTTGCGTTTATTACGCTACATGTATGAGCTTTTTGCTTATATTTACTGAATATAATTGTCTCTAATTCACTTCATTCAATTGGTGTCATTCAATTCATTGTTTAAGATTTCTCTTGATGGCAAGATTACTTGAACAAAATGAAACTCAGCGAGTATCTCACAATAAATGCATGTGCGTTCTTATTTTCTTCTTTGATTTACTTTAACATTAGGGATCAGTAATATTCCTGAGCCTCGCTCAAAGAAATTTTTATCTTCCACAGTACATTTTGGAGAATTAGCGTCCTTGGAAAACTCGTACATTCAAAGTTACTTATCACAAAACATACGACACTCGCTGCTGCATGGCAACAGTTTCTTGGTAAAGCTACACGATTTAGAGACCTTGATTGTTCCTCTTTCCCCTTCTTCTTCTATTTCATTTTGGCTTAAGTAGTCAATACATCGACCACTAGTATTGCAGTTTTCTGTTTGCAATTCATCTTTTCTTGGCTTCCAAATTCGGATGATCCCTCGTTTACTGCAGTTCCGTTCCGTGCTAATTGAGGTATGAAAACTTCCTAGGACGACCTGAATCAAAAATGCCTGCTTTTAGAGTAGAGATTGTTGAAATTATGTGAAACATAGTTCGGTAAACCCTGAAAACCTATGATGAGAATTTATTTATTCATATTCAGTAGTTTACACCATTTTATTTTGAGTTTGTAACGTTCTTGATTAATTTTTTTCATCCTACTTGTTCAAAATACGAAGTATTTTCCCATAATTTTATATATCTCTAAGCTCACTTAATTGTTCCCGCTACGTTGCACTACACAACTGATGGTATTTACGTGTGTTGTAAAGTTTCGTTTTGTTGCAGTGGCTCTTCAAAATTATTGGGCAGCGTGCCTCGAAATCCTCTGTTATAATTAATATCTACCAGCGTATTAAGTGGATTAGATTCCTCGCATTATTGTGCTGAGTTGAACGTAAATATGTTTACATTCTTTGGAGGACTGACTGCCTTTCTGGTGGAGCTTGTCAGATGAGTTCAGTTTAATAAAATTTCTAACTACTGCTTGTCAGATGAGTTCAGTTTAATAAGATTTCTAACTACTGCTTGTCAGATGAGTTCAGTTTAATAAGATTTCTAACTACTGCTCGTCAGATGAGTTCAGTTTAATAAAATTTCCAACCACTGCTTGTCAGATGTAATGAATACCGTGACAAATGAGGACTTGAAGAACAGACATGGTAGGCTGAAATTCGCCTTAAAAGTTTTACTCAAGGCTGTCTTGCTCCCGAGGTTCCTTGCTCTTAGGGAACCCGAGTTTGAAACTCGGCAACATAACTTCAAAAATAGCCTTTATGCTCTACACTTATTTACATGACTAGAGTATAAAAAGTCAATTATGAAAGGATTTCAAAAACCTAATAAAATAAATACGAAAAAATTGAATATATAGAGTCTCAAATGAGGGATTTCAACTTGATTTGTTGTTTGTTAAGAAGTGAGGATGCTCTGGCGAATTAATTTTGACCACGTAGCATTATTAATGTATTAAACGCCCCAGCTCCTTCACTCTTTCTGTATTTATATTTTTGTCTCCTAGACCTTATTATATTTACTATCGTCTGTAACACGCGGTAAGCGATAACAATCTTGCTAGTAGATGCATAACATAAACAAAAATACAAGAAATCTCTAAAAATAGTATGTTTTAGCTAATTCAGACTCACGTACAGTTTCCATGTTCTTTCCTTCACTGAGGATATGCTGATGAAATCTATTGTTCATCAACAAATCGTTGACGTTCGTTTTCTGGCAACGCCAAGCGCCGCCGGACGTCTTCTTTCAATGCTATTAAGAGCAAGTCACTCATATTTTCAGTCATTAACTCTGTTATTTTTGTGTATCTCATCAACATTGGCTCGCATGTAGGGGATCAACGAGTACAACAACTTATGCTTAATTTTCTTACTATATGTTGGTAAAGAATAAGAATTACTGATCGTTCTTAATACTTCAAACTAATTACTACCCCCCTGGCTATCCTGATCTCTATGGTCGGTGCCTCCAGTCCCTCCTTTACAAAATGCTTGTGCAGACCTGCAGTAGTTTTTATCAGCAGAGCAAACAACACCAGTAGCTCCTACAAAGCCCTCCCCGCCGCTAACAAAAACACACCCGACCGCCGCAGAATAGCATTTGCTAGCAATAAAATAGTATGGAATTCGTAAGCGTACCAGCCGAAGTAACAGAAGCAGCACACAATACCTGTATTGAAGTACAAGCCAAGCAAGGAAAACATAAGCTACAAACATGGAATAATCAAGAATAAAAATGAGTGAAGCTAGAGAACTTGATTTCGTAGCAGCTGTATCAGCAACATCATAATCATCATCGAAGCAGTATTAGGGGCAGCAGCTGCAAAATGCCACGCAGCTAAGAACAGCTGTTCAGGGTGGAGCAGTTGTGGGGTTATCAGGCACTTTCAAGTAATTTGTGTCACGAGTCAAGGAGTTATTGCTCTTCCAGTGGATCATGACGGGCACTAAAGAGAAGTACCTTTGTAATGAGACGGCATCGCTAGAATTGCCCTTCCAGGTTTCACGATGAAGACGAGGTCAGTTATGGAGCACTTATCGTGGCCCTAATGAGTGATCTTTCAAAAAGTTGGATCTTTCTCTTAGATTAACAGATATGTGTGCAGAGACAAAGTTCATGTACTACCATATGGACGGAAAACAGGTGGTTTTCCTAAGGTCTAGTATATAATGAAATGATTTTCCTCATCTAAATGAACAAGCTTCAACACAGTTTAATGTGTTAGGTTCTGTATCAACATTGAAACCTTGATGTTATAGTCTACCTTTAAACGAAAAATTTACCGAGTTCGTACGAGACTACAACTAATACAGTAACCTTCAATACAACATATGAAAAAACTGTCTAAAGTCCAACACGAGAAAGCAATGCGACCTGTTACCGGAATTTCACTGGCGTGTGCTTAAAAAGCTTCATGCAGCTGAGGTGAAGGCCTCGTGGGAAGATGTTCATCTTGTGCTTTGAATGCAAGACAGGGGATCGTAAATCGTGGCATGCCAGTTTTGCTCTGTTTTACGCGAGCAAAATTCCTGTGAATGTCATTCTTTGGTATGATTTGCGTATACAGGGGGCATCTATTTCACATGTGATGGTAAGAGGTATTCCCAATCACTTGTTTTCAAAGTAACGGCACGTACAAATATTTCGGATTCTATGTCACTAAAAAAATTCAAACAGTGTGATTTGTCTGCAGAACAAGTTTTCATCGCCCGAAGCCGCAGACCAAAAAAAAACTTTGTGAGATCTGACGTTTACAGATGCACGTCCTCCAAAGAAGCCTCTTGGATCTGCTATGAGAAGATCGCCAAACAGAAATGTACTAACCGAGGCATTGGCTGAGGGCTAGCTTTATTTTAGGGCATTGTAAATTTTCATATTGCAGTTTTTCTAGTCAACTTTTAATGGAGTTGATAAGAGCAACTCTGTGAGAAACATCTTCATTCACTTTTTAATAGATGCGTGCATTTTACAAAAACGGAACAAAAATCTCGGGCCATTCCTCGGAAAATTCAGAACATGATCCAAATCAATTGGGTTATATTTTAGTTATTATTGTTTTGAAGCCACGATATTACTTTACTAAACTCTTTACCTATCATGGCTATTTATTTTCATTCATTCTTTTATTTTCTCTTCTTTCTATTTTACTTAGTCTCTGCCTTCATTATAAAAATAAAGCATAAGGTGTGAATGGAATAAAACATTTTTACAGGACACTTGCTGAGTGGTCGAACCCTCGAAAGTACTGAGGCCAAACGTCAGTGCTGTCGGAGAGCAAGGCCAGCTTTTTGCACGGCTGCATTCTTTCTGGGTCACTAAATTGGATTGGATGATTCTCCTCTCCTTTGCTTTTGATGGATTGTCTTTTCTCGTGATGATCACAGCGGTTACTACCGATCATTAAACCGTGTATTTGGGCACAGCTCTTTTATAGAAATTACCTTCTCTTTTCAAGTAAAGAAGATTGAGTGGCCACCTGCAACTCTACTTACTTGATCACATTGCTGTTTTTAGAAAGAATGTGGGTAACAACAAATAACTCTTTGGTAATCAACCCATCGACGAGAAATCAACCCGCGAGTTATGTCGTGAGAAGATATTTGCGGAATTCGGAAAGAAGCTCATTTGATATTTTATGCTGTTATATCTGTCAATATACTCGGTAAATTCTTTGAAGTCCGAGAGAGAATTTAAATTCCATCTTATTTCATAGAAATAATTCTCTACCAACGACCCTACATTTATCTTTTCATCAGTCATTAAGAAGTTTATGAACAATTGCTCGTTTAGAAGCTTTGAAATTCATGGAACCCTCGTAAAGTTTTGGTTCATAAGGTATACTTATTTCATGTAAAAGCTGAGCAGAGAACCCAATTTTTTCATTCCTTTTGACAGTATCATTAATGATTGTTCCCCCATTCGAAGGATTTTTTAAGAAAACGAATAAGAATGCCAGTAGACGCTTTCCAAAACCTTTGTTCAAGAAACCACATCTCTACATTATGATTGCTGTAAGAATGACGAATCTACATTTAGTTCTATCAAGCTGTTTGACTTATTGTCCAAACTTCAGGCCGTGGCTGTGAGCGAGGAATAAAAAACGTTTCTTCAATTTCATATTTCATTCATCACTGACAAACTTGTTGATGAACCCAACGTGAGCACTCAAATGAACTGCTGTCTTGGTGAAGGTTAGCTGATGAATCTTGAAAATAATATTGGTGTGTTTCACGGCTTGAAAAACACGTCCTGATTAACTGACGAACAAATCTGGCGGACTGGTCGTACTTGACTTCCAACGTTATGCTTTAACATAATTGACTGTGTCCTTCTTTAAAGTATATTTTCCTTTTGGTTTTACTGCAACGAGAACAGAAAATGTGTAAAGTGAATGACAAATATTTTGCTGGATCGTTGCTCAACATAAATTTGGATGCATAAGCCTTCAAACGTGTTATATAAACATGAGCATTTGACAGGTTGTATAAATACAGCTTTTTATTAATCCTTGAATAAACGTGTTCGAATTGATGTCAAACCAAATTATAAATTTGCAACATAATATTGTAGATGCGTAATTTTAACTTTGATTACGAATAAATAAGGAAGTTTTTGGTGAAAAACACGACTCTTTCAGATACAAATGTGTTTTTAGCTGATCAATTCCATTGATCATAATTGTTGTATGCCAGCCCATTTAGCAAAACCTTAGCAACGTCGACAGTTTTATTCATCAGGTAAAGGACACAATTGGAGTTTCGAAGCAATTTCCGTAAAATCAGGGAAATGGCATAAAATTCACCCAAAGTAAAATATTTTGTAACCTATCCATAGCTGTTTTCTCAAGTTAGTCTCATTGCTGTGCTAATAATTGTGGTCTAAAATGGCCGTCTGGTTCACACTTTCCAGACACTAATATTTTCCTTACAGTGATTTTCTTAAAAAATTGCTAATTAATATTATTTGTTATTAGAAAATTGCTGAACTGCGATGGTTGGAAAACAGATAAAAACATGACTCATAATTGTTTCTGGGTCAGCTTCTTTGACAGATGTGGAACAGTATAACTAAACATAGAAATAAATGGAATGTTACAAAGAACTCGTTTTGTGTATGCTTAAATAATTTAACTTGATCGCACGTATACAATATTGAAGATTAAAAGCTCCCGCTGCTATAGTAACATTGACCTACCTGTTCGATGTACGGACTTGTCACCAGCAGTAAAAAGGTTTCAGCAACTCGCTGCCAATTGATAACTATCAAGAAACATGTGTGCACATCGTCGATCAGACGGCTTGCTACGATAGGACACAGCAAGTCAGGTTTCTCGAACCGAAGGGTGGCCAGAGTTGCACTACGGGGTGGTCGGCCAGATTGCCCCCTAACCAGATGACCGTTCAATCTATCTGTGGCGGAACGGCTGTCAGGCTATAGGAAGCCTTTGGTCATGACAGGCTGCAAGAAAGCGGTACTTGGCCATGCAGAATCCAGCTGATGGGTTGAAGGCATCCACTGAAAGCAACCCATGCGAGTCGCAAAGAAAATCTTCCATAATTGGGCTGTTTGTTTTCGGCAGGCTGGGAGAGATTTTATGGTCAAACTTTGAACCTGAATGGTGAGACGAGAAAAAGGCACCTCGTGCTGAGACGTCGGAAAGTCAAAGCTGGACCTTTGTAATTGTTCTTGGCTTGGCTTTAGAAACGTGGGTAGCAATTTTCTGAAATGCGTGGAAAGAAGACAGGACGTGTTGCATGAAAATTGAGTGGCCAAAGAGGATTGTTTGCAGCAAGTCGAAGTATAATAGTTTTGTACCTATTTATTGACTAAACTTTGTATTTGCCGCACATGAATTTGTTAGATCTTTCTGCCACAAACATAACTACGAAGTATACTACGCCAATATTTTACTTTTGTAATCGCGTTTTGTTGGCGTGTGACGTAATGATGCAAACCGAAAAATAATTCTTAATTCAACAATACCAGTATTGATCATATTATAGGTGTCTCCGCGCGTTGACTTGGTAGATGACATGAAATGTCGAGAATAAATGCAGTAATTTCATTTAACTACCGCTAGATTTTTAATAAACTCTGTCGTGTGTGTGGTTCTTTTAGTTAGCCGAATTAAAGTAGAGTGAATTAGTGGTATTAAAATAAGATTCTGTCTTCGTTAACGAAAATTTTAAGTAACACCTGTTAAACGCTTCAGCTAAAGTGATAGCTAAAGCGTGCAATTTTTAAATTTCGTAACCGATGAATGAATCGTTTTGTATATCAGTTGATAATTTGTAAGGCTGTGAACGATAATTCTTCACTTTCACATAACTTTTTACCACCTTTCCAACTCGTATCATTTTTCTTGCTTACGTTTTTATTCTCATTTTTCAAGTCATTAATTGGTTTTATAGTGAGCCCATGATTTTTTATTATTAAGTTTCTTCCACATCGATGCAACTATGAGCAGAGTCTGGAAGCTGGTATCAATACCAGAACTATTATTTGATTTTCAAACCAATTTTTCAGAAGTACCAAATGCGGAAGATCATCATGCATGGAAAATTGTAAATTATTTAATAACAGCTTCAAAGATATAATTTAGTCTAAGGTCAAGGTATTTAGTCAAAGGTCTTCAGTCAGGGATATCATTACATGCAATCAAAGAGAACATAGACCTGTGCCTTGTCACTTTCTCCATAAGTCACAAAAAAGCGGAAGAGGCTGATGTACGTTTGTACTCGTATTTATATGATATCCATTGTTCGTGGATGTTGATTACATAGTTTATTATTGTTCTACCTCGTCTACTAAATGCCGCAGGCTCACGAACTATAACTATATTCACGTGAACGCACAGCGGGGGAATGATGTGTGCTCAATTCGCTCCTCTAAGATAGATGCGCTGAAGCAAATTTCCCTTCAGAGAATTTTGGGGACTATGCGCTCCTCAGAGCATGTGCGAGGTTGTAGGATTCCAGAACTCCCCTCATGAGGGAGGATGTTAGTTTGATGGTGTCTGTACTTGTCAGTGAACGTTAAAGAATTGGCGCTCCGCAGCGATGTTCCTCGTTGCAATGTTTTAGCTTCATAAGTCTCGTGAAAGCATTGTTGTCAAACCTCGTCATTGTCTTTCCTGTTCTTCATCCCAGTCCTGCCTTTTAGATAACTTTCTGCGTTTCTATCTGTTGAGCTCTTCTAGATGTTTTGCTGACTCTGCCTTATTTTGTTTCTGCTGTATGGGGCTGTGCTGACCGAGAAACTCAAATTTCTACCTTTGTGATGCCACTGAAACTGAATATTACGGAGCTTCAATGTGGTTATCTTCATGATTGTCAACTGTGGCCCAATTTTATAAATAAAATGTAGGCCATAGGACTATCAGCAAAAATCGTCGAAGTTTAGGCCAGAATTGTGAGATCTCTTCCGAAGACATTGCACAGTTTGAAGCACATTCAGCATGGGATCCTTTTGATGCAAATTCTATGCTTCTTTCCCGGTGATGACTAATTTTTCGACATTTTTATCCCATAATAATAATAAATTAAGTCATTGTACCGATATTGTTGATAATGACATGTATGATAACAACAATGCTAACACAAACCTTGATATAATATAAGTTCCCTCGTTTTAGAAGCAGGTGCTACTCAGAAAATTTAGGTGTATAAAAAGTTACATTAGTAGTTAAAGTATTTATGCTTAGTTTCCCCTTCAATTTGCATATAATTTCGTTGGCAAACTAGAGTTAATATCTGCGTGTGAAGTCTTCATCATACGAAGGATGAATGCTGAGTCAATGACAGAAGTCGAATTAGAAGACCTGTTTTTTCAGAACAGTATTTTCTAATGCTGCTCATTCATGTTCATTGTTTAACAATATTTTATTAATGACCGGTGATCATTAAACGAATTTAGATGCCATATTTGTGGTCTATTATTCATAAAGAGTTTTTTCATAGCGCGGTGATCATGAAACGAATTTCGAGTATGCAGACGACGAGCTCCCTTGTCGTTTGTTGGTGCCGCTCTCATGTTGACGGGACATAACCGTCTGTTCAGCAGCAGCGTTGTCTCTGATAAGTGCTGCTTCTAAGGCACCGCTATAATGCTCTATTATTCGTTAATCCAGCAGTATTTCAACGTCGAGCCTGCTTTGCTTTTTTCGAGTCTTATGCCACCGAAAGTAAAGCGAAATTTTCTAGACTGGCAAAGACTTGACGCAGTTCATTACTGTTCATTTACGCCCATTGACGTTTTGATGAGCCATGCGCTTTTGATCTAAATGATAATTTCTCATTTGTATTGTAACACTCCTATTCCTGCGTGGCTTAGAAATTTATCATCTCTATATTAAATTTCATCTTGAATGATATTAGGGATTAGGCGATATATTGGTCAAACCATTTTTTTTCACAGCAGTAGTATAGTTGGACCACTACTTCTCTACGAAATATTTGCATTAAGACCAGCAAATTGATTTAAATAGCAGGAAAATTCAGCTCTGAAATGAGTCATTATGACTCGGCGCCCCTTGCATTTAGATGCGGCAGGAGCGCTGTTAGTCTCGACTTAAAGTTCACCCGAGTTTTGAGGTACATTATGAGTTAAAATAGAATGTTAGCTCCGTGTAATGGGCACTTACTTTACTTTTATTGGCCTAGAAGTTTAGAATGATAGTTCCTCTTGCTAATAAATGTATCGTTCACCTGAGATGCTTGAGCCCAGGGATGATCAACTTCATGGCTCAACTGACACGGGTGATGGACAGCGGGTTCTGGCGAGCTTTATTTTAGATTAGAAACCTCGAAAGTCAATTCGTTACAGATCATTTTTTCACACTGAAGACAAAAACTTTAAGTTGCAAAGATATTTCCGAGGAAATTGCAGTTTTTAAAATGGCTGTATTGAATAGGTGTATTTTTGTCATATCAAAATGACAACGCTGTTTAAAAAGACATTTAAAACTCGTAGAAGGTGCGAGCACAAACAGAGTTTTAAGTACTTTCACCAAGATTCGAAAAAATAAAACCAGGAATTACATGTTTCAAATTTTTATACATTGCTTCATTTGATCCACTGGTTTTCATTGATTTAACAAATAAATCTGCTAATTTTAGGACCATGTTGAATGAAATCAATGGTAACATTATAAACAAGAATAAAAACAGCTGGAAAAAAGTTGGAATCTTCGCAATTCGTGAATGGCAAATCCTGTTCAGTACTCAAACCATAATTATTTGCTTTATTTATAACTCGTGTTTTTTAGAACATTTCGACATTGTTTTCAGTAGTGTCTAGTCATTCATTTTCATGATTTTCATTGACGTTTTCCTGCAAACATAAACTCTTGAAATCTTTAATTATGACTTTAATTACTGGAAGTAACGATGCTTAAGTATATTTCGGAATGATTTTGAGTGTGAAATGTGGACAGGTAGAGGAGTGGCGTTGAGATTCATCTTTTTTAGATTCCCAATAAAAAGTTAATTCATATCTTGCGTTCAAGAAGTCGTGCGATCTCTGAAGTTCACTGGATTTGTATTAGCCTAATATACTTGACTGAATTTCAGCATAGTTAGTTATATTTGTGCACAGCATGACTATTATTCCACCAGACCGCTGTGTTCACATACTATTTGGCCTCTTCATTTTTCTTTTCTTCTTAATTATGAGAATGGTAGCATGACTGCATACCTCTCAGCTTTAACAAAGTTTTAATTTCGTACATTTTCTCCCGAAGAGCTCTTTTGACTCAAAATATTGTTGACACAATACTCTACAATATTTGACGTTACACTCATTTATGTTCTCGAGCTTCCGACTTTGATCTTGAAAACACTCGAGCTTCAAATTGTTGCTTGTCTTGTTACTGCGGACTTATTTTTATATGTCCGTAGTAAAATAGGTTGTGGAATACTTTGCTGAAACCACAGAAAGTTATCCCAGAATTGCAGTATCTGTTTCAGGGACATCGGAAGCCAGAATCACATTTAGCATGTGATCCTATCGTAGCTTTCGATCCAAATTTTGCATTTTTTCCCTTGTGATGACTTGTTTTTTTGACATTTTTTCTTCGTAAAGTTTATTACAACTCGCCTGTGATAAACACTTTTAAATTAAGCGTACATATCAATTAAAATCTGAACATATTGAGAACCATCGACACAGGATAGCATATCTTTTTGTACATTTTGATAGCTCGATCACAAACATTCGACTCTTGAAAGCAGATGTGACAGCTCCCAGAGTTCTAATCTAATTTAGACAGTAGTAAGATCGAACGCAATTTCATGCGCTCATAGAATCACAAGTATTTGGAGCGCGAGTCTGAACGCAGTCTGCTCGTCTTAAATCATTGAATTGAAAGTTGTAGGATTCGAACATCCGTCGCCACATCGTAATTGCAACATAGGCGCGTAGGTAATGCAGGTAATTAGGCTACTGGTCGGATGGCAGCTGTCACTGAGAGCTCGCCATAGCAAGATGGCCAGCATCCCTGGAACGCAGCCTTCGTGATTCTCAAGGCAGCTTTGTCAGTCCTGGCGTACCTTGCAGAGGAGGAGATGCTCTCAAACGGCTTACGTTGCTCCCTCTTCTGCCACTTTATGTACGTAACTCTGCAAGTTATGGTAGTTACATGCCAGGCTCTGGTTCTAGAGAGAAAATTTATATCACATTTAGAGCTTAATTTCATACTAAAGCTCCTAACCTTTCAAGTAATACTACACAAATGGCATAGAAGGGCGCGTGAAGATGTTGGATAATTCGAACCATATCTTTGTAGACATTGGTTTATCACAATCATGTCGCTAAAATAAATAGCAACCATATAAAATGTTTAAATATTGGCCTAAGTTATGTTTCAGTTATTTTCTTGTAAGTTGTACAAAAAACTTGATCAAATTTGTGTGTATTTTCATTCACAAGTTTATTGTACTTTCAACCACTGCAGCGTTCTGCTAAAGTCTTGCATAAAACAATTTAGGCGTTACTCAATAGTTTCTTAATGTTTCTGGTTATAATTACACTCAGGTTAAATAACTTGCTGCTAATAATCTTTATGATAGTTGCATAGTTTGGTAATGAACGAGTCATATATTTATGCCAGTGATGTATGCAATTTTACTATGCAGATGACTTAGGAGTATTGTACAGAAGATGAAGACTACTTGCTTTCATTTCCTGATTTTGTGGCCAGTTAATCTTAGATGTTGTATTCCAGCCATCCTCTCATTTGTATAGCTGGAGGGAACAAAGTGAAGGATTCTCCACTCTGCACTCGAATTTCTCCTGCTTGTGATGCAGGAGGCCAGGAAGATTGACTGACTGACTGACTAACTAACTGACGAATTGATTATTTCTTGAAACTTTCAGGTTATCCCTACGTGTCTCTACGTGGCTTCCCAATTCGAATTTTTTCGTCGGTTTACCGGAGATAATCATCGATTTGCGGTGATGATCATCGTTTATAGTAGGAACTTCCGACGATAGAAATAGTACCGGTTATTACCGGTAATTATAGGTATTTCCAGACGATGAAATGTTCGCCGACGATATTGACCGGTCTTTACAGTCTTATTCCTACCGTCATTCCAAGCATAGGGAAAAGACGATAAAAATAGTCTTTTTCAGATAATAATTACCGGTTTATCGTAAGATATCATCGGTTTATCGTAAGAAAAAGCGTTAATTACTGGTTAACGCTGATGAAAATTAGCGTCGGTCAGACGATAAAATTCGGATTGGGTTTTCCTCAAGTCCCACAGTAAGAAAGACAGAAATAATCACTGGGCACATCATCGCTAAGCTTTAGATATTGACATAAAGAATTGAAAAAATCACATCTGTATGTATTGTGTATGTGATTGGAAATGAACTTTCTTCCTTTTTTCCTACCTCTTTTCTTTTTTTATTGAACTTGAAGCCATTCTACCTGTAAAAATAAGCAATTCGTCGCGCCTCTCTATCGTGTATCGTTTCGTGGGTTAAAATGAGCACACAGACTCAGACGCATGGAAGCTCGAACTTGTTGCGTTCAGGTGGCTTCTGGAAGCAGAGTCCAACTAACAAAAACGTCTACCTTTGGCGTGTAATTTTCGGTGTTTTTGAATTTGCGTTAAATTATAGGGATATTTTCGGGGAATAATTCATAAGGATATTTAGTAGCGCTTCTTTTTCATTCCTGATACGAACTTCCCAAGTTATTTATTGGCTTAGAATGTGAGACAGTAGTAATTATAGTCTGGTGCCGCAGGCTGAATTGATTTGAAAGTATGTTCAAAGGAAAGGAGAATAAGCCGCAATTCCTAACACGAATTGTGCTCAGTGAGAAAGATGATGACTAATGAAGTATCACGTACTGAACCAGAACAAAAGATAGCAAATATGGAGTAAATCCACGAGTAATCAGCTAAAGTAGAGATGCCAGAGCGATCCCTAGGTTGAATCTAATTTGACAATACTCTCCAGTACTGATAGAAACAAAGGCTCATATGTGATGTCTTAGGTGCAGAGTTCGAGATGAGCGATTTTGAAGTCCTAGTTCAAAGTACTAGTGAACTGATGAGCGTACATTGCGTTACTAGAGGGGAAGTGACGACAAACAAGAGTACCAAGGATTTTGTCGTGTGGACTGTCCACGCTATACTTATGAGAACAGCTTTCTAGGGTCAATTGTGAGCTTCAAAAAGCTACGCGGGACGCTTCAGAATAGAGGGACCGCCTATTTTACTTTGATTAATTGAATGCGCGTTTATATAAATAGGTTTTTTTGAACCTTCGATTTTGAAGTGATATTGACTATTACTAAAAAAGTAAGCTTAGATTTTGGTCTTTCATCTTGGCAAATTTATCGATTCTTTTGCTATTACGCTACAGTCACGCTTACCATAGATTGTTCTCCTGAGATACACTTGTATTCATGCTGATTTTGTAGGGCATATGTGACATTTCTGACACTTTAGTTTTAAATATTCGTATTTTTCTAGCTAGAATACATTATCAAAATGTTTCTTAGTAAATTTTTTAATTTGATCGAGAGTGCGCTTTTGTTTTTTGTCTCAAACTCAGCTACAGGTCTTCTTCATTCAGGAAAGTAGACGGTGTTCGATAAAAGCCATTCGAAGACTTCCATACATTAAACTCGTAATTAAACTACATCGATGCTTTCAAAGAGAAAGGAAGACATTTGCCAACATCCGACTGTTCTAATGAAGGTTCACTATCAATATTATACATTCTTTCGAATGAAGAAAGTTCTGCAATCTCTTATTTGACCTGATGAAAATGCCGACTGTCAAGTCTTTAAAAACTGATAATATTTCTCTGGTGACCGTCTGACGCTACCTCGGCCACAATCCTGATGCGATGGAATGCTCACTCGTTTACAGCAGTGCCAGAACGCGCATTCGGCCGCGCAAAAATAGCGCCCGCTGGAGACTTTCGATGAGTCCTCTCTGAGAGGCTTAGGGTAATTTCCGTTCAGAAATGTGAAGTTCAAACACTGGAATAGTCAAAGTTGCTGGCCGCCATGTGCGACTGGTGCATCTTCTTGAAAATGAAATGAGCTCCTAATTTACAATTTTTGCCAGACCTTTTTCATACGCCTTTATCAGAACTTAAAATACCTTCAATTATTTGCGCTTGAATTATTGATGCTCTAGCGTACCATAACCCATCGTTTCAGATACCAACTGTTCGGCCTCCTATCGTTCAAGCGAACAGTATTTTTTATTTTCGTACCACAAATTGAGGTTATATGAACTTAAATGGTTGAAATTTATTATTACGGAAGAATACAAGCTGAAAAGATATCTGTTTCTCACCCATCAAATATCTCCTACGTGGGATGGGGTAAAGTTATTCACGTATGCTTAGGAATTAAAAATTTGAACCTACAATGTCCGCCATTACTAAACACTATGAGTTTAGTTTGGTGAGTACCGTTCTCAATCGTCTTCAGTAATTTAATTTTTAATATTAGTAGCTCTGGAGAATAGAAGCTGACAGAAATGCTCATTCTGTTGAAGATTATTTTCTTGATCGTAGAGCTATTTAACAAATTCATTATTATTTTATGAAACTATATAATGCTGGAATATCAACCTCCTTTCATAAAAGTGCTTTTGACTTTGAGTTTGATGTGGACCACCAACTCATCGTTTGATTCTTTGAAGCGTCATCCTTCTTTATTCCATCACACCAAGGATGTCTGAGCTAGAATGCTAGATGGTTCATTTGCATCAAGGGAATGGACTTTCATTCAATTTATGGCTAAGCTTTAATGACTGACAGATAATCAAATTTCAATAATCGTCGTTAGTGGCGGCCAGGGAAGCAATGCAGCTGGGTATAATTGCCCATCAGTTTAGTTAAAATTAGATCTCCAGATGACCATGTATGAACAGCGAATGGCTGTGGTATACAAGCAAAGTTGTCTTCTCAGATTGATACATAGATCACATATAAGTGGTGTGGTATAAGATCACATATAAGTGGTGTCTTTTTAAAGGTCACTGGAGATTTTAACATGTTCTTGCAGAGCAAAAAAAATTGCTTTGGAGACCAGTATCATAAGTTTCTATCAATGTTTGAATGAAAAACTATTGAATTAAGGAGAAACTTATCACGAATTGTTTGTCGTAATGCAAACTTTGTACGAGTATGTTTCTTAAGTAATTTTAGTAGCATTTCATGAAAAAGATTTAGATCACGGACTCTTCATTCGATAAAGACACTTACCACCACACTTTGTAATCATTTTCAAGAATTGGTTTACTTTGAACTAGTTCTTAATTAGTTACTAAAGTAAATGTTTCTCATTGATTTATGTGCAAGGCCTAGGACAAGATAACGGATATTTAAGGAATCAAAATTTCGAAATTTAAATTTTGAATAGTCTTTGTTTTGAAGTAACATTGAATTTGGTTTCGTACAATTGCTCACATATTGCACATCCTGATTCAACATCTACAGAAAGTACATTGTGTATTGAAATTAAGTGGACAAATCTGGTCACGTTTCGAATTTTTTCCATATCTGACAGTGAGTTGGTCTTAGAATTTCAGACGTATTTTACTGTGAGTCGTGTTTATGCGTTGCGCTTGAAAATTAGGTGGTTTAAAGTTATTGTGAATGTGGTTGAACAAAAAATATCCTTTCTTCTTTAACACGTTGACTCCGAAGTGGTACGTATGTGGGCCACTTAGGTTAGGTTCCATAAATTTTAGTGCCTTCTAGTAATAATATGTACAAAGTGAAGATTTACACCGGCCAGGCAATCGGAGGCAACGTGTTAAATTTCATCACATGACCGGATGAATTGGACAAATATACACTCCTGCACTTTTACCTACACTTTTATTTCAGTCAAATGAGATAGTATTGTTAAATAGTCGGAGCAAATCTTCCAAGACATCGTGAGCGTGGCAATGAATCTTTCATGCGTCGGACGTGGATGTGGTCAAAAGGACATCTGTTGTCAGAACGAAGATGGGCGCCGTTTGTCCGTGAAGTTGGTTGACTACACACACTGACTTCAATTATGTTGTCTGATTTCTGCACTGCGACTGACTGAGCATGAAGAATTCTTCTTGGATTTGCGGCTTCTTTTACCAGCGCATGCACCAACTGAAGAGACTATCCATGAAGTTGACTGGCATTACTGAACAGCTTTGGGTTGTACCGAGAGTTACGGAGAAGAATATGCAATATTTATGTTCTTGATGACAAATGGTGAAGGAAGAATCTCATCAAGCATAAACAATTTTAAATTCTTGATCTTGTTAATACCTGTAAAGTTCAAAGGAAGCAATACTTCAAATTTGTGAGCACAAACGGAAAGTTGAAGCTGGTAGGTGAAAATTAACTTTACGAGCGTAACTTTAGGATTAGCTTTCTCTGTGTACTTCAAAGAAAATGCAGCGATCAAAGGAAGGTAAAAAATTTTCACTATTGTTACGATATAATCATTTTCTCAATCTCAAGGAACTTTTTCCTAGGAGCTAGGCACTGTTCATTAGATATTAAACTGATCGTTCTTAATCTCCAAAAGTTCCCTGTCACGTTGCCCTAAGATTGACATGAGCACTGAGACAATTATATCTCCCAACTGAATCTTGAGTTTGACGCAAGAAAATTCAACACAAAACTGGTAAGAACAGATGTGAATGTAAGTAGATGTTTGACTGACTAATTTTACGGTCCATTTGCTTCAATGTACTTATGGCTTCGCTAAATTTTTAACAAGTTCATAATCTTGTAATTGTTCTTTTTCCTGTAACGTAGCGCATACGGCACGCATGAGTTTCTAACTGTTTACAAAAATTTCTTCAGGAAAAGGAACCTTCCACTGGTGTCATGTCATAGTTGTTGCATGCTTGCTAGTACACACACATGTGCGGATTAATATATTCGTATAAATTTAGTTTACTTGCATTGATCTGTGTACTTGTTGCGTGAACTGGTGGGCCTGTTACTTCCCGTGTGTGGACTTGCGTGCGTGTGTTGTGAGCTGTCGTGCTTGTTGTCTTCTAACTGTCCTGTTGTAAAGACTTTAGTGCTTGCATGTGTTGTATTCACTTGTGAACAATTTACATGACCTTTTTAGGGTATGATTATAATATATTGACGCTAAGATATACCGAACATTGATATGTTCATGTTTATTAATAACAAACCACTAGCTTTTATTAATATGTCCGACGCACGACATTGTGTGGTGAGACTCCTCAAACAGAAAGTGTCTGAGCTGCAAGTACGGCGCTTCTTCCATGTCCCAGCAAGCTCTATCCATAATTTATCGCCGTCGGATAAAAGCATAGATAGCCAGCGTATCGACGGCGCGGTCGGGACAACGGTCTTAAGCTTACACTGCAATAGCTTGAGCAGTGCAATCTTCTGTGAAGTTCTGAGGTTGCATGTGTGATAGCATTTAGGTATAAAGGCATTCAGGTCCCTATACCAGTTTGTGTCTTTCCCGTCTTGGTTACATTGGCAGCCTAATGCATTTAGAGTGGTAAACGGAAAACTTATACGCTTTGTCTACATCTCCGCATTATGCGGCTTAAATATTGTGTTAATTACTTCCGTATGCGGTCTTTATTTTACATGTTCTGCCTGGTCAAAGAAGTCGGTCTGGGTAATAATTTATTAACTAGCTATCGGTCTTTTTTTCAATCAAATTGCAGTTTGAATCCGACCTGACATTGATTCAAATGGCTTTTGTATCTTCTGTAGCTTTAATTTTGGCGACAATTGCAGTAGCCGTAGACGGAAATTGTTCAATGATGTCTCTAGATTCATACACAGAGAGGACGATGCATGATACTTAAAGATGTTCTTACTACTCTCGAATGCTTGCATCAATCAAAATGAGAATAGACCTCAATTATTCGGACCAAATGTCACGTTTCTAGCCCTTAACAGTTCAGTTTCGATGTTCCTACGCAAATTGAAGCCATTTTTACGATTAGTTGCTGTTACAAGTGTATTTGCCATTAAGATGCTATTACGCAGAGGATAATTTTCAGATCACTACGTCTAGCCTTAAAAGAAATTGTTTTGGAACCTTTACTGAAGTTGCTGGTTAACTTCTGCGTTTACCAACGCGGATTTTTCTTGACCAAACACTTCAAAAAGCTTCTTTTTCTCTCATCACTAATCTGATACCAACCTCATTTCCTACGTTATGAACTGGCTTCGCGATCTCGTTTCCAGGGTACAATCGTTTTCTGTATTATCCTCATGCCTGAACCGGTCACCATGGATATATCACACGTTGATTTGCTCCTTTCATGGAAGACAACAATGCATTCTTTAGTGTAACTCCTTTTCCGCGCGTCTTCATGTATGCTGCTTGCATAAATAAAAGGATCATAGCATTGAAATCATGCTCTTACTAGGTTATATAGGCTACAAAATATTTATAAAATCAAGCTGAATGTTTCTGAAATAAGTTCGCAGAGCAAATACTCAAAGCTTCAAAATTTCAGTGCACGATTTATTTTCCAAGGAGGGAGTCTATGAACTTTGTGAGCTGACACGATGCTGGGAATATATTCAAAAGTGTTCAAGAATTGAGTTAAGAAATGATGTACACAATGAATGATACGCAGAAATTTGTCAAAAGGCGTCAACCTACAAATGGCCACTAAATAAATATTAGTTTCTGTAATGAGGTGAGGTTTTGCTATCAGTGATACTACATCAGCGTTATTGGCGAAAAAATCCCAACGAGGAATGAAAAATAGTATCCAGTTAATAAAGTTTCCTTGAAGACTTCGCGGAATAATTTAAATTCAGTAATTTAAAGTAACAGTAAATTATTAAGAATTTGAAATAGGACTAGTGGAGCTCCTAATGCAGTTACTGTAATATACTGGTAATTGAGGTACACGTGACGTTCAGAGCGTGATGGTATTGATCTTTTAGCATCCTTAAGTTCATATTTTCTGCCGTTCTGTTTTCTGTTCAAATTATGTATGTAGTAGCCTGTACAAAATTGTGAAGTGCAGTGTGTGAGCATTTATTTAATAAGTAGATTAAAAACTTCCCCGATTCATTCATCCCAAACGTTAGCCTTTAGCTTGTCTTGATGAACTTCTCTCTGGGTTTCTGAACAATACTAGTCCTTTTCGGCATGGGACTTGCGTATCTACGGCATGGGACTTTATCTACTATTCTATTCTATTCTACGTCGGCGGCCGAGCTATAGAACATGAATACCTGCCTTAAGCACCTTCACACTACAACAGCTCCCCTCAATACAACTTACTGCCCATTGATTTTAAACAAATGTATCAGGAATTTACCAGCTGCAGCTTAGAATTCTGTTTGGCCTGTGGTGACTACTTTACGAGTCCTGTAAAAGTTACGACTTATTTTCAACTCATTTTTTTTGTCTGAAATATTCGCGGCGTCGAAGGTACGACAGTCTTCCTTTCCAAGAACGATGCCAGTCTGCATAGCCCGGCGGCTCCTGTAGTTGACCTCGGTGAAAGCCGTACATCACTTAGCCCTTAATAAAACTGAGCTCTAAATCAAGTATGTAAATGAAAGTTTGAGTTACGACGCGGCTTGAAGTTTGACCACAAGTCAGCGCAATGAACTTCAAGAACACACTTTTCACTCTTACGTGTTTACGACTGCAAAAAATAACACAGTGACGACACCTTCAGCATTCTGGGTTATATTTATTCTCAGTTTCTCCACTAACTAGGAATTTTTTCTTGATTTATGGTCGCATGACTCACACGTGTCAGTAAAAGTCTTCTCTTCTGTCATGTACAGAATTGCAGGAGCTCCTGACTGCCACTCATTATTTTTTATTTTACCATTTGCGAGTATATTGTATTCTTATTTTCTAGGTTTTTTAGCTAAGGAGCACCTTACTTGCCACATGTTTTGTTCCATGTCCAATGTTTAATGATGATGTGTTGCTTGAAGTTATTTGTTTTAAAATATTCATCTTTATTCACATCTGCTAGTCATTCTGACGGAGAAAACCTAGCGGGAGAAAACCTTGAATCTTTCAAATGACTACTTTCCCAGGATGTTTTTATACTGGTTCTTTCATTTTTTAACATAATTTAGTGTCATAAAACACAATTTTTTCCATATTTCAACAGTATAATACATTTAAAATCTCAATGTTTTGAAGTTTGAAGTTATTTCCGATTTTCTGTGATCGTGTCAGCAGAGAATATTTTTCTCACGAGGACGTCGTTTTGAGTCTGTGTTTATGATTGCCCAGGTAACAATTTAACAATTAGGAACTCAAAACAACAGACGTGCACTGGCTGCTAAAATTGATCCTAAATTATCATGTATGCATAGCTCAGAAATTCCAAAAATTCAAAGTAAAGTCTCTGTAATATATTGAATTTTGTCTCGGATTTACCAGTTGGGTTTCACGGATGCTAGAAATTTCTGTCAGCAATTGCTGCTGTGCAACACGGTCGTATTTCTCGTACATGAAATGCTAAAGACAATGTTTGAAGCTGTAGATTGCCCTAGTTATTTTCTGTGTTTTCTTAGTCAAAGTAAGACTATACATTCATTTTCCACATATTTTTATCGCTCTGTATATTAACGGTATCCCAAAAAATGTTGCAAATGTTTACTGCCCTCTTTTCAGCAGAGCATTCTGATAAGTCTAACATCTAACGTCTTTTTATTTTCAAGGAGTTCAATGCATTAAAATGAATATACACTGCTAGACCCAGTTTGTCAAAGCGTTCAAATCTGGTTACCATTCGCCCTCTTTGCAAACAATCTCATTGATTATTTATTGCCTCCGCGAAGTGGACCTGCTGTATCACATCGGAATTTTAATATCATGAAAGTATTTGATAAGATTTAGAAATTCCATGGCATTATATTCAATCAATGCAGTCTTTCAAGTTTTAACCCGTGGTTTTAAACATGAGGCTTACTGGCAGAAAATGCTGTAAAAAAGAAGTGTGTATTTTTGCAGTTAACTACAAATTCCTATCAGATTTCGGCACCTATTTGTTAATTTTTTGAAAAGTTTTTTTCATTTTTTGAGCGTACAACGTCGATTTTTGCGTGAATAGTACATTGCAGAATGCTAATGTAGAACATCGGCATCGTGCAATAAATTATCCATTGCAAGCGAGGCAAGTACGAGTATTTTAGACAACTTTCGTGTGTCAGCCAGTCTAACGGTTGAATTTATCGAGTTTTATGCCGGATAACCGATTTCGGGTAATATGCACGCCTTGTTTCTGACAAATTTTGCTGATGGTAACAATCAAGTTTTGTAAACAAAACTGGTGAACCAAAGAGGACACCAGTCTACTTTATTCCTATCTAAAACTATCGTACAGAATGAAGGAAAGGGCGGCATATGAAACTGTGCAAAACCAAACCTTTCTTTCATCACATACAGTAGGTAAAAACCTATAATATTGAGACCTAAAAACTTAACCAACAGCTTATAGTAACTCTGTCTGGTAGTGTATTAAACGTAGCATGGCTTCGATCTAAGCAGCACACATGCATCTTGATGTCAAAATTTTGTTTCCACTCTCATGACTACGTCAAAGACAGTTCGCAGCCGCTTCATAGTGCCTGTCATGTCTGTCATGTTTGTGGTCCTGTTCATGCTTACCAGTCTTGACAGTTCAGCAAGTTAAGCAAGAGCTGCAACTGCGCTTGCCTCGTTCAGTTAATTCAGGAACCGTTGCTCTTATTTTTAGAAATTTATGCCGGTCACGTGTCAACAAAAGTTATGTTGTTAGAGATGAAGAGATCCCATAAGGTCTGTTAAATTATATGTAGTAAATCATATACTGGCTGCAACAGTATATTAGAAATTGAATTAAGCCTACTGTAACATTTTTGAAGTGTGCAATATATTTAAACATACAACATTCAATCAACGAAAAGTTGGAGAATCTTGGTCTATGGCTGATAAGGAACGCTATGGCACACCGCGAGCAGTAAAAATGCAAGTGTAACACTGATTCAGATTCGTTGATTAAATGTTGTCATTAAGTCCCTCTGCACTGCAACTAAGAATCAATTATGTTTAAAATAACTTTCTCCTATCCTTGCTCCCTTTTTCTTGCTGTATTTCGTCATTTTGGATTAGTTGGTAATTATAACTTTTTTTTTACTACGAAACATTTTGTACATCAGAAGACGAGATACATACTGAAACTCAAAAATTTCCTTTTTAATTTGATACGTTTCACTTTTTTGGCATCAGTAGGTTTTGATTTGTTTAGTTGTAAAAGTGTGAAGAGGTTTTTGATTCACTCGTTAAAAGACAATTTATTGAGCTCAAGTGCAGCTGTTAATAACGATGACCAGTATTTCGATCCATGACTCTACGTCAACCCGTCGTTAACATTTGGACCTTCAAGTCTTTGTTGATTCACTCATTGCTTGGCCTTAATAAGTTATTTTCATTGTAATTTGATGAAAGAGTTCTCTCAGAGGGGATTTTGTTGAGGTTCAGCCTCTAATTCAGAAACCAGCCTCTTCTCAGGAGTTTTGTGCTCTTCTCGTTACTTTAATGTATTGGGACAAGCGCTCGAACAAGCAAGCAAGTAATGCGGGACAAGCGCATTTTATCCTTGCATCGCTTCTCTCTGCTGCGTAAGCAACGCTTGTTACAAAAGAGTTCTAAAGTAATAAATTGATGCTGGATGTCATTATATTTATCCACAGCACTTTCTTCTGTAAATTTACTACGTATTGTGCAAATTGGAACCCATACGACTATTGTAAGACTAGATGTGTCCATTTCAACTTGTATAATTTTTATTTGTTTTCTCTATCATTGTTGAAAAACTTTTGCTGCTTCGGTGACAAAAACGTTCGTAATATAATCAGAAAATGAGTTTCAAAGTGAAAGCGCATAATATATAAATTTATTATATCTGACTCAGTTCAAGATTGAGTAAAATTTTTCCCCTAAGAGTTACGGGAATAGATCTTTGAATTCCAACCTTCGAATTTTTTTTTTGCATTTTTTCCTCATCAGTTATGGCGTCTGTGATTAGAGTCTTCAGGGTAGTTGAATTTAAATTCACAGTTTTGTTTTATCGTCCTGCTGTGATCAGGGCTTCCAACAGCGACGAGTTGATTAGCTAAGAAACCTGCATGCTTTGATTAATGCACTCCGATATTAGCAGCTGGGCGCTGACGCTCCGTGAGATGATCAGACGGCCTTTGACTGACGCCAGACTGGCACAGCGGTCCTAAGGTCACGAATTGCTGCTGGGAATTCAAGAAGGAATAAGAAGTGTTCTTTTGGGAACGAAGAGAAGTCAAAGATAGTGGAGTGAGCTGAAGAGGACTCGATGATGATGGAGGAATGAGCCAAAGAGGAGTCGATGATGGAGTGAACCAAAGAGGACTCGATGATGATGGAGTGAACCAACGAGGACACGATGATGATGGAGTGAACCAACGAGTACTCGACGATGGTGGAGTGAACTAAACAGGAGTTAACAGTACTGAAGTTAAACAGAGAGGAGGAAGACCCAAAAAAATAATCAGAACTCCACTCTTTAACCGTACATAAAGGTCTTTATTTAGTTCTCATCTGCTGCAGGAAGTCATAGCAAATTTTATATTTTGTAAAATGAAAAGTGCAAGAGTCACTCTCCCTAAAAACATGAGCTTGTTGCTTCGAGTCTTATCAATAAGAGAAAGTAACTGAAAATCACACAATCGCAAGAAACGTTAAATATTTCAACACAAGTTGTATTGGTTCCTAGAGATATTAGTAGAGCTGTGCAGCCGAGAAGTTGATATAAACAAATCCTTGCTTCCGAAAATGCAAGACAAAGAACGCGCTTTGTTCACCATGAACGAATGAGAAGTGTATCAATATACGTACCTCGGTATCCTCGTCCATCAGAGTCTTAGGTAACGAAGGACAAATCCTCACGTGAATTCACACACTCACCCACTGAAAGGAAGCAGCTCTGGTGCAATCGGTGGCGACCGTATTAACTTTTCGTAAATGCGTCAACAATATTAAAAATTCCTCACGCATAGTGTTAATTAATGATCAGTCTTCAACTTATCGCGTCACAACACACGACAGACTGTTTCCTGGTGCTAGCCTTGCAGAGGTCATTCAGAGAAGTATTCTGAGTATTTTTTTCTGGATATTATTTGTTTCTTTCAAAAGTACACGACATCTTTATGACATGAATATGATTTGTTTCTTCTCAACTGCGATTTAATTCATTAGTTACAGATGAGGATTCCATTTAAGTCCCTGTGAACATCATGGAAGTGTCGTGTAGACTGTGCTTCTTAAACTATCTGATGTGACATACCGACATTATTTCAACGTGCCAGGGACTGAAAATGTTCCCTAGTAATTTTATTTTATGCCGTAAAGAATACCAGCAGCAGACATTGCATAGTGCCATCACTTGAGCAGTACGAGTGTAAATGACTTGTCTGCTTGATGTTCCCCACTTGCGGGATTTGGATTTCCAAACGAAATCTCTTTCATAAGATTTCACTGAAAATAGATGCACCAAACAAATTCGATGTGGAAATCACATTTCAGTTCAATAGTACCAACACTAGTTTCCGTTCAATGCCTCAACCAGTGCATCATCAATTACATTTCTCAGTAAAATTCTTAGTACATCTTGGAACTAGTATATGAGCTGCGCCATCGCGTCCGATTCGAATATTTGATAAATTCGCTTTTTTTTAAATGTTATGATATTCTGGTATCCTACCAAGCGAATCGCCATTTGTAGAGATTTAAAATTTGAGGTCAGATATTTGTCAGCCGATACCATTTCAAAAAACGTCTAGATCTAAATTTTGTTGTCCTCATTTCCGCCACTCCCAAACAGCGACAAGACCACAGCAGTATTGCGAAGTGAATATAACGGCAGGCTGCTCCTTGCAAAAGGCTCACTGTTTACGATCTTATCTTCGTTTTGCAAGGCCCATAATACACAAATTTTCTGGGATCGCTTTGATGTGACTGCACATTACTTGTGCCTTACTTGCCACAAACACTTATTAAAAAAATGGCTTCAGAACTTCGAAAGAAAACAAGGGAATGGAAATTCAAGGTGCCTGAAAATTGTTTTAATGGTGCGCTGTGATGGAACCTTGATGGGGTTTTAGTGCTCTTTTGTGCGTTTTTTGACTAGTTCAACGTTGTGATCAATTTTGACCTTTGAATCTGAAATGTTTGAAGAATGCTTATTTTGCGAATAAGCTCGAGCAAGCAAGCACTAGAACATGTATTTAGGGTCCTGGTGCTCACACAAGAATAGAATATTATTTTTTTGCTGCTAAGAATTATTTCATTTTACGTCTAAAAGAGAACTTGCTGTACATTAAATCTCACACTGTGTACACCAAGCGTTTATGTTGAAGTTTATGCTCAGTTCTGCACTGGAGAGGAAGAATGTGTTGTCGTGTACTGTTGCAAAAAGATTATTCTTTCCCTGCAGATAGTTATCAAATTTAGTGCTTCTGGCTATTTCTAAATGAGGTGTGCGAAGCAGAGATATATCGAATACGAAAAACTACAGTGTTTTACTAAGATTACTTGAAACTGGTATGACATAATTTAACTTTTACTTATACATGAATAAAGATATTCGTGGGTGAAATGTTTGTTTTGTACAGCTGATCAAGCTTTACGAATGAATGATTTCACTGAAACAAAACAGTCTGTTGCATGTATATGATAGTGCACTGTGTTTGAAACATGAAAAAATGAACCTTACGTTCATATCACATTGATGCGAAGAGAAAATGTAAATAACAAAAAATATGAAACCAGTCGACATCTTATAATGCTGTTTTGTATTCACGTTTACTCGCTTATTATGTTGTGCATCTGATTCACCTTGTGATATTCTTTACTGCAATATCTTGCTTCGTGCCCTAGAGTTCTCGACCTCGCATCAAATTGTGCATAAGAGCATAGCGTGTTTGAAAGTCTTCCATTTTGCCTTTATATGAAGGCTTCTATAAATAATTTTTGTATAGATTTACTCATACGCGAGTTTGCATGCTTTTGCAATTTATGATATTAATCTATCTAGTGAAAAATATTTTTAAATATTGTTATTTTTGTTGCAGGTGAGTGACATCTTGCGTTTGACTGGACAATTCCAACTTGTGAGTACTTGCCTCTTTCCTTCAGTTCTATCTTATTATGGTTTTCATTTCCTCATTGCTGGTGATATGCCTGAACAAAATGCAGCACTTCGTGGACACTGTGTTTGTCGCATCATTTTATCCATAAATTGGCACAATTTTTAGAGCTCGTCCAGATAACGCCAGTAAAGTTTTAGTCCGCCACTAATGCAAAGTCACTTTTTATGACAGAAAGAGAGTCATCTTAATATATCGTTTGCGACGATTCCTTAACAGTTCATGTTGTGTAGGACGTCATTTAAATTCTTGTACTGTATTCTGCGGAATATCGTAAGTATATGTTTTCTGTGTCGAAACATTCACTCTCTCCATGAACAAATATTTTGTGTGACCTCAGGTGAACTCTTCTAAAATATCGTGGGGTCTTTCAAATGAAGAGTAAATCATGTCGACGGTGTTTAGACGTTTTGGACCTTGAACCTCTCTTGGGTTTCTGGGTAGTTTATATCACAGAACTACCCACCGCATGGTCAGCTTATGACTAGTACTCGAGTATGTCTTAAAAACTTGCCAAGCATTGTTTAACTATTTCGTCTCTTCTTCATTCGGTGAAGAGACCACAAAATGTAGCTTTTTCCAGCTTCTTCGTTCTCTGTATTATTCTTTTTCGCCTCATTGCCCAATTTATGCAGGTGGTCTTGCCGACCACTTTGTGTTACACTATACCGTACCTCTTTCTCTTAAACCTTTCCCTAGCTTACTTTCTGAATAAATAAAAGCTGTCATTCAATACATGCTAACGTCAAAATCTCTTTACAGCAGTTCCTAGCGAGGATATGATTAGGTGCATGAACTATAATAATTTTCACTTCGCCATGCCCAATCGTCGGCTGAGTGTCTAGTATTTGCAGAGGGATTAATTTTGAGGAAATAGAAATGCCGTTTTAGTTCCTGGACGACATACCGCTGATAATTAGTTAATTTCTAATAAATCTAGCGCGTGAAACAGAAAAAGTGGGGACGCATAAAAAACATTTCTAATTGGGAGCGTTCCAGAATAAAATGATTCAATCTTCTATGAACATAATAGACGTAGTAAAGGGAACAGTGAAAATTGAGATGATTTTTTTTAATTCTCTATGAAATTTTCATTGCTCTCTGCACTGAAGTACTGAGCACTAAAGACGGAAACTTTCTAATGCAAAACGAATGCTTTTAAAAATCTCCTATTTTGCAGTGGTTCTTCTTTTCATTTCTGGACAATACTATAATAAAGAACTTATTTTGTTTGCCAACTGCAGCTGTTTGGGTACTTTCTAATCTAGCTATAGAATGAAAATGTGATAGCCAAACAATTTTTAAGTCTTTCATTTTATGCACAGATGTGTGCACCTCTAAATGTGCAGCTGATTCAAGAAATTGCTATAATATCGTGAGCATATTTATCTTCCATCCAACCATTTAGTCGATGAATATGTATTATAGGACCTCAAGCACTTGGCTGTATATCTCTCACTAGAGAATTATTTGCACGTATTTATTAAACGTCCTGCTTGGCTCGACTGTCGTGCAGAGTGTTTGATATTCCTAATGTAATTGTGGATTCTTGGAAGTGAATTGTAACTGTTTTCCTTGACTTTTAGCCTCCATATGGTGAGCTGCTCGGAAAGTAAATAAGATGAGGGGCCAAAATGCTTGAGCTTCTCGCCGAGTGCTACAAGAGAGCCGTTTTTGAAGGTCGTAAACCCACTTATTGAGGAGACAGCCGACAACTCTCAGACTCAGGCCAATATGCGCAAGCATTTTAATTTTCTGCTACTGCAATGTTTACCTCTTCAGCGGGGGCTACTGAAGAAGTGTCGGGGCCATCTTCGGACTTCGTAATAACAAATTCCATCGAATTTCTATAGATCAAAGTCGTCTTGGATCCGTACATGGACAAAGACACTGAAAAAAACGGGCAATAAAATTTTTGTTTGGATTAGGTCTAATGTTGATGAGACGTCTAACAACTGCATAAAATTGAGTCATAAAATAAGTCACATAGAACTTGGCAACTACATTGCATTTGTACGCATTTATTGGTGATCTTATTTGTTGTACGTGCACTTATTGTATTTATACAGAGTTTACAATCTTTTTCGAAATGACAATCTTCATTTTTAATGAATGGCAAGACTTTTTCAATCTTGCGACGAAGTTTGCAGATGAAATTGTAGAGAGAGAGAATTTTTACATTTATTCTTGATTATGATGCTTGAAGTTTCATTCATGTTAGGACTCATAAATTAGTTTTATTTGTGACATTTTCTTTGGTTTTTGAACTAAAAATTCTATAAGCTTTCACCAAAATGTATCATCTGATAAGCATTGAAAATCTTCAACTGAAATTATTTCCTCTTGTGCAGAGGTACTGTACAAACAAGAAAATATTATTTATGGAACAGATAATAATCATCATCCGTGTAAATTATGTGTCATTGCCAGGTGGATATTCATGTGACCCGATGGCTACTCAACATCTGTTCTTCAACAACCCTAGACTCCCATTGAATATTTACGTGTATAATTCGTAATGAAACATTCCACTAATGTGCTTTAACATTCCATCTTTGGAATTGCATCAAATGCTGCATGCAGAAGAAAGCTGGAACACTGTATAAAGTTTTGGTATTTTATTTTGATAATTATTAGGCATTTACTTTGAGGGGACATTGTGGCTCTTTGCTTTAAAACCAGCTGCGTAGGAAGGAAATAATTATAAATATTTTAGTACCGTGTTGACATCACAAGCTTATTCCATATGTACAGTAATGGTTTGTTCAAAATGGATTTACTTGTGTAAACTTTGAATGGATTAAGAATTAACTATTAAGAATCTCTTTATTCGCCCTTGTACAGCAAATTGTGACCCACCATAAAAAATGCTACAGAATGTTAAATGAGGCCTACAGTAAGACAACAATTATTTGAAAATAGAAATTCAAGTTAATGTTCAAATTTTACTATTTAAATTAAACTTTATTTATTTTTTAAATTGGACTTCATTTGTTTCAAATTTAACTTGTTTCATTTTAAATTGTACCTTGCTTAATTTAAATTCAACCAACTTTACTTAATTTTAATTGAACTTTACTTCGTTTAAATTGAATTTGATTTATATTAAATTAAACTTGCTATATTTTTAATTGACCTTTGCTTATTTTAAAATTGTGTTAATTTCAAATTTAACTTCTCATTTTGAATTTAAATTTACTTATTTTAAATTGCAGTTAAAATCGTGCAGAATAATTACTGATCCCAGTTTACTTTTGGTTGATAAAGTGAGAAAGCGCGAGAATTACTATAGTTACAGCCAGTAGCCCGAGAGTTACCACAGTTACAGGCAGTAGTACGAGTTTTTCAATCATACTTCATTCATACCAGCATGTCTAATTGTTATTAATGTTAACTTAAGTTTCAGAAACATGTTAACTCCCGTCTCGACTCTCATGAGTTTGAAATTAGCACGCATACTAAATTTCCTTTTTAGAATTTGAATATTTTTTCCAGAATTCAAATTCTGAATTTCCTAAGCAACAAATGCTCATACTTTAGTACTGCAACTGAAATTATTTTTGCATGACCTCAGAATGAAATTGTTTTTTTACACCGCAACTGTTAATTTATTTCTACTAAATTTTGGTCTTCATGAATACTTCCAGAACAGCGGCTTCTCAGTCGGAGCCTGACAGTCAGGTCGTAAATAATGTCTGCCTGATTTTGCCGAATCTCACTGTATCGATGAACCTTTTATGTATTTGATGTACGGCTCGATACAACGGTGGTCGACCTTAATTGTAACCTTATGGCTGTAAATCAGGGCCGATCTGTTACAGAGCCGTAGAGCCTATACCGTAACACTGATGATCACTGCCTTGATTTCTGTGCTTCGATCACCAAGTCTACACAGGGTTTACTGTGACAGCTCAATGGTGCAATTTCTGATCCTACATATACACCTGGATTTGATGTTCTCGTGGAGTGCCTAAAAACATCAAGTCAAAACTGAGTAATTTGTAGTCATTTACGAGCTGAACCTTCGTCCCGTGCATCTGCTCCAGTGCACAATGCATTACTAGTTCCACGAGCTTATCTGTATTCGAGCTAAGAGACGCTTGAGTGCAGTGCACAACAGTGTATGGACAGAGCATGAGCAGTGTAATAGACTATTAGGCAGGGCGTACTAGAGTGAAACTCGTGACTGGGCTTCAAAATATGATGCCCAGTTCAGGTGCGTGCTACTTGTGAAAGTTCATAGCAGAGTGTGATATGTGAGGAAGTTGGTCTCGATGTAATTTGCTCAGATGTCATAATACAGGCTTGAAATGTGACGGCACATCACACTTTTACCTGTTGAATTGAGCATTATGCAATGACATACATGATGGTACATCATTCGATGGAATTTGTGAGGGTGTGTTTCGAGTTCTTTAATTTTATAGATGACCTGAAAAAAATGGATGCCTGTACACTACATTCCTGGCCACTCCAATTGGCGTATACCACTCTGGCCTAAAATTATGAAGTTGTGACCATACTTTTTCATGACCTTTGAACACAAAACTGAGCGAGTGACGTGACTTGAGTTTGTTTGAGTGAAATGTTCATGATCATCTGCACTTTGAGTTTTAAATCATACAAGCATTCTTTGAGCATCTGCGGAGAATGTTGTAAATTTGATACAAAATATAAGAACTTGCGACATCAGAAAGTTTGGTATATTAAAAAATAACATTTTATTTTTTAAAACAGGGTGAAGCTATATTTGTCTGATCCTCAGAAATAGACCAACTGCAAGAATAATCTTCAGAGCTAGCAAGAATAAAACTTCGCACCTCACTAGCTCTTAACCTAACCAACGTCTGCCTTCTAGTCTATTCTCATGCAGATGAATCTATTTACTTAAGTCTTGTTCGTGTTTGCTCCTGCTGAGAGTCAAAAATATTACTAATTTTCGCCCACGATAATCCTACGACCGTTTCTGCTAAAAATGTTTGTCGGCATTCACCACACCCAAGTCCGTTAGAGCACACCTTAGTGCCATGAAAATTGGAGACCTTGCAGTTCTAATTATCAGGTCTGAAGTGAAGGAACTGCATTCAGACCTCAGCATTTGTTCGTAATTTTGTCTTATGTGTAAATCACAAGCAAATTCCTGATCCTAGTGTACTTTTACTGCGTGATTGTGATTTAGATAGTAAGAACATTGCCAGCCAAGCTGTAGTAAAATTGTTCGCGCATTAATATTAACTATTTTCCAAAACGAAATTAGGGGGAATTTCACGAAAATAAATTTATTAACTAGCGGAAAAATACAATTTTTAAAAGGAATTAGACTTTGATTAATGGTTAAAACTAAAGTTAGTTAGTCCTTCAATCTTAGCATCTTAATAAATGCGAAAGAACTAGGATATCGTCGAATGTATAATTCAGTAATATATATAGATGTATATATATTATATGAGTGAAACACATTAGGGTACTTAACATAATATACATATGTATGCATAAAAGTAGCAAGCAAAGTGTTTTTTAACTTTTATTCAATTCCAGTCGTTTTTAGTTCTTTCGTTAGGGTATGAAAGATTAACCAACTGTAAGTATTCCACTGCAACCGAATCAAATTTGCTTTTGTAACCTTGTTTTTCTTCAAAATTTACGACTAATGTGAATCCGTTCGTCCATATTCTTCACTAGCTCGATCACTTCCTACCCATTTTTTAAGCTTTCGTAAATGTTCATTAAAAAGACTAAAATAAATTTTACGTGGATATTCCTGGATAGTTTCCCAGATTTTCGCAAATTTATTAATTGCTTTCTACAAATTTCGGAATTATAACACGTGACTCCTGCACACTCAATGCGTGATGTTCAATGATAAACTTCCATCGTTAATTACAGATTGCTAACTTGTTTTGCAAGCTATCTGCCTTGTACTAAATTTAATAGTCTCGTGTTACAATTTTTATGTTGCCTCGTGCTGTCTTAATTATCAGACCGTGAGAGTCGTGTTGGGGAAGCGAGTGTGTCGTGCGCCCTCATTAAAATGATAGCAACGCCTTAACTCTTTCGATGAGGCTTTTGCTCTCTGTTGGGACATATATGTCCCAACAGGATCGAAAGGGTTAAAAGCCTAAGAAATAAGAGAAACTTTCCCTATTCTCACAAGAAACGGTTTCCTCTTTAATATAGGGGTAAAGTTAGTAGAGTAGAGAGTATATTACTTGTAGTTTTATTAATGAATTTTCACCCATCAAAAAATTCTTGGCTCACTTCGAACGCTGCATTGCTCACATTCAAATATCTGACAGTATTATAATTAACTCCTATACAATTGCAGTCCGGTCACTCACTTGCTGGTCTAACGGCATGCATTTCACGGCAATGATCAAATAAATCTTTTAATTTCTAGCATAAAGTTGCGTTCCATGAATCTTGTTCCTATAGTCAAACATCAAACTCTTACTCGTCAGGCTTGACTGCTAAGCCTTGTGTCTCAATTTAAGCTGCCTGCAATGTTTGCGTTGATTTAACCATGAAGAAAAACTGTACATTGAATTTGTTTGAAGTGTTGCATATTCTGAAGGATGCTCTTGTGCTGCAGCAGCGTAGTTGAACGACATTTTTGGCAGTTTCTTAAAAAGATTTCACAAGGTATTCTAATTTTTAGTGAAAATAATTGACTAATTCATTACATTGTAAAGTCAACCACGTGCGAAGATGCTCGGCTAGCATCCTGATGCTGCACACAGGGTGTACCCCGTGGAAGCTTAAAAGGTCCGCGGCAAATGTTGCTTGACACGATCACTCTGCCATATTTATGGCTCGTAAATTTTGATCACGTTTGCCGTCTTCATGTTTTTATAGAGACGAATTAGGATGATCTCCAATGGACCTAAGTCTCGGGATTTAAGGGTGAGTTATTGAAAGAGCGTAAAGAATTCTGGGTGAATTATTGCGAGATCTTCAAGGATTTGAGTTAATCTACGAGAGGTTAACATTCTTGCGTGGATAAACATGCATCCAAACCTGAATTTTTTGATCAAATTAATTGACAAAAAAGGGAATAATGTACGTAAATCATCTGGTCACCTTCAAAAAGAAAAACTTTCGAGAATTCTCAAAATTTCAACTTGAGTTGAGATTCAAGCAACTGCCTATTCATCTCTCGAACACTTTGAAGCTATTCAGGGCTTAATCTTGTCAGTGAACGAATTTGACTGTGTATTCATTGCTTCTTGAGCTCTCAATTCATCATCATTATTCAAAGGTGTTCGTAGCGTCCAAATCCCTTTTCGTAATAAACGCAAATTTTGCCCATTCACTCGATCTGAGATTACCTTCAATTTTGCTGTTAGACACGTCAATTTAGGTTTTTGAAGCTTCATGTAATTTTGTTGAGGTGGTCCAAGGTTAGTGAAGGAAGAAAGAATGGGTGTACCCAAATAATACTCGTATACTGATGTGGTTACAATTATTGTTTTTTTTCTTTAGTTATCGACCTTCAGTGTGAACTGGAAGTTCTTGAAATCATGGAGAGTTCGGCTAAGAAACAGTGACACAAATATTAAACTCGACCGTAGGAAATATCTCATTCGTACCCAGAATAATTTTTCAATGCAATATCCATGTGCGCACAATTGAAATCAAAGCTACGGCGTTACAGCCATAACGAATGAGTGTATTAGCTTTCTGTTATGCCAGGTTGATTTTAAACAAAATGCCCACGAATGTTTGAGGTGAACTACTTTTTACCAGTGACCAGGAAATTATTGCATGATTATGAACAAATAATGTTCCGCAAACTTCTTTGTGCAGTCAAAAAGCGAAAGTGTTCATAGTGTTCATTTCTTGGGGTGCTTTATCATTTACATTTTTCCCAAGCATGCTCTTTACTGAACAATTTCAAAGACCATTAGTAGCATTCCTCTTAGATACATTAACGCTGGTACTTATGATCGATCACATGGGTGGCGAAGAATATATATTATTTATGACACAATTACCTGGCGCAGTCAGAGAATAATTCAGCTCTCAAGAGCCTTAAAATATTGCCGGCCTCGTGCCATGGTTGAAGGCTGGTTGGCTTCTCACTTCATCTAGGTCTGCGTTAACTGTATCAGGTATGCAAATCTACTAATTTTTTAAAGTGGTAAAAAATGTTGTTCATTTTAGTAACTCCTTTTCCTTTTACTTTGTGAGTCACTTCAATGAAGCTGTACGTGCTTCTCTGAAGTGTACACCGTCGAGATGGTTCTATGCTTTTGGCCCCCGCGACTTGCATGAATTTTAAATGAAAGTCTGCTCCAAAATTTAATAGATACATGCTAGACTTATACAGCGAAGTACTGCTGAGCATTGTGCTATTTAGCATAGCGATGTTCAGAATGGGTAATCATCACCATACCTTCATCACCATATGAAGGCATGGTGATGTTCCATGGTGAGGTTTTCTTCCTGATAAAGGTCAACAGGTGTTCAACAATTAGCACTAAAAGTCAACATCTGTATACTAGTACGCATACTGGTAGTATGTCTGAATTTAACGTTCACCTGACAGAGGGGAAATGTTGAATCATGATTTTACACAACTGTTCAGTTGCAATTATACAACCAAGGTGTAGCAACACTATAATTTCGCAACACCATGACGCATCACCACCACCACATTGCAACGCAACCAGTACACATTTAATCGAAGTACATCGCAGTGGTCTCAAATTTGCTCTATAACAAAAATTGTACATAAGGACAATTATCGGCTGAATTATTTGTTAAAAATTTCAAATCCTTCATGAACTATGCCACATCAATTTTGTAGAAGTATGTTATTCTTAGAGATGCATCTTTTTCGTGCTGCAACGCAATTTACTTGAAGTGCCACCGTTGTTCCAAAGTTTATCTACTCCTCAAGCGTGTTTAGTGGAGACTCTTAAAATGGATGCTGAAGTCAGCACATGAGGTTAAATATTTTAACTTCAAGTATAGAAAGGAAACACAGCATTTAACCAGCCCAGTAGTTTAAAGAACGAACCAACAAAAGCAATTTATACATCGTAAGAGTTGGTTCTTTCTATAAAAGATTGCATTAACTCGTTCGTATAGCCTTCAATACTATCGTTTCTCTCGAGACGTTCACTCAGATGAACGATAGCACAACTTTAATAATACAATGACCATAAATACGACAATGCATGAATAATATATGCGAACGAATGAAAAATGTCTAGTTGCTTGATTTTAACTACGAAGTACTGAAACAATGCAGCTCATTCTGCTTGATTTAAATTGGTGAGACAGATTTAGTGTTGTCACTTATGCAAAACCTCAACGAACGTGCTTGTAAAAATACACGACAGCTTTTGAGTAAACGCACACTGGGAATGAATTTTGACTCCTTTTGATCCAGCGGGAGGTGCCACGTAAAGAGAACAAAATTGTGTGAAAGAATGAACTTCAACAGATTTTAAGACCGGTTTCTCTAATCGCACTCCAATTGGTGTTGCTCTTCAAAATTATATCGTGCAAAAACCTGTTTTAGGTTTGAAAAATTTCTTCCTCGTTTTCAGCTTTCTGTAGAATATAACGAGACATTAGAAAATCTCTAGGTTCTTTCCTGCCTAGCAGTCAGGGGTTGCTGACAACAAGGATTGACGTCGTCTTATGGTGCACTAGGAAATAAAAAACTAGGAGTCTTTTACGAGGCTGACTACCTGACGTTTATGGGAGGACAATGGGGAACGCCAAGAAAAATTTCTCCGCGCGATTGGACAAGAGATGCAAACGAAGGCGAGCGATGGCATTCTGTGGACGCGTTCGTGCCCGTAATTCCCATGCCACTAATAAATCAAGATTGGAGAATGCACTTGTGTCTCTATGGGTAAAATGGCCGACACATGACGAAATAAATTCAAGTACTAGAAAAAAGAGGCTAAAATATAAATCAAAACAGGTCAATCCTAATATAGAAGAATGATTGGAGGCTCAGTAGAAAATTATTCTAAATCCTTCACTATTGTATTATTTGTTCTCTTCACCACCCTCTTAAATAACCTGGATACAAAGATTTCCCGTTCTAGTCTAGTACCTTATGGCTTTTAATTTCGAACAGGGCTTAAAGAATCTGCTAGTGGTTGAGTAATTTTACTTTTCTGAAGGTGAGCAGGGCGGGAACTTTCCTCAAGTGTCTGAACTTCGTTTTTTTCCGTTGCAGTCAAACATAGTTTGAAAACTTGAACTGTTTATTGTCAGAGGGAAATTAATTTCCAAGTTCGGTGCTAACTTTCATCTTCTCTCTTCACGTTTATTTTTCTCTAGCCTAAAAATTTCATTCCTTCATTACGTGAGGAAATTAGAATTGAAGAAACGAAACGCAAACATCGACAAATGTATAATTTCGATATGCAGGACGTCATGAACACGGCGCAAAGGGATGCATACTCTTCCAAGACCGGATAGATTTGTGCAAGCGAGCTCGAGGTATAACGATTTCAATACGGAGGTGACCGTTGTGTGCGATACGATCAAAGATGACCTTCCGACCGCTAGCAATTCACGCATGTCCTTTCGGCGCCAAGCGAAATCGAGGAACTGGTCAGCTGACGGTCTGATGCACTCTATTCTTGTTAACCTTTGACATCGTTTGAACGTGGACTCTTCAAAGACCAATTTCGCAGCTGTTATACAACCTATAAAATTGTTCAACCGAGAATTCTCTAAACCTGATGGAAACCCTAACAACACTTAACTTTTGACGTATTGAAAAACGATCACTTTCAAGTTGTGTAGTGAATTTCAATTTGTTATTCGTATTCGATTCTCAAGTTAATCATGAAACAACGTTTTAAGTTGAAATGTCAATATTAGACTGAGCCTCCAAATGCTTTAAACATGGCTTACTAAACCATGCATGTTTTATCTTACTTTAAACTCCAACAGGTGAAAATTTGCAATTCTCGTGGAAACTTGCTTTTGTCTGAGTGTATGAGGAATTTAAAGGGCCTGTGATCGACCACCTTCACAATTCACATCCGACTTCTGTCATCCTCATTTAGAAGCGTTTGCCCTAACAATACAACAGTTGAACAGATATAAATTGAATACTTCACACACTGGAACTTTCTTGAATTATCAAGAAGCCTACAAAAAATTAAATTGAATTCGATGTTTGCGCGATTTAACTCCCAGTTTTGATTACAAGAAAATTATGGGTTTGGGAATATTGTTTAGTTGTGACGAGTCTGGCCTAACCTTTCGGGCCATCATCGTTGCGTGTAGTCAAAATAATGGGGATACGTCATGAAATTATTTTGCAACTCAAGGTGAAGTTAAAATAAAATGTCATCAATTGGGCCTCAGTTCACATAAAACTACGATACATCACAAAATTGAGAGTTATGATATTCTCCTGGAAAAAAGATTTACTTTAATCATTTATCAATGAATATTTAACTAATTTCTGAAATATATTTGCTCCGTGCGATAATCACCATTTTTTGTATAAGTAATTTTTTGGGCACAGCTAGAAACTGGTTCATCAAGCCCACATGAATGCAATGTTTTGCTCAATGCATTTTCCTGAATGAAGTGCCTCAATGCTTAAGACAAAAAACACTGAACAATAAAATACTCGAGGTTGTTTTCCAATGGGATCACACTACACCACACATTTCTGTTGACCCTCAACACTGCAAGTAAAATGTTAACCGTGTCATTTCTCCTAAATGCATTAATCCTTAGGAATTAGATTTATATTCCACTCTCATGAAGCAACAAGAATAATAACTATTCATACCTCGACAGTAGTCCGCCTGAACACCAAACTTTGTTCCAGTTGTCGAAGAGTCGGAGCTTTTCATTGCTCAAAGCAGGAAATGCTGACGCGTGCACATGGCTGTTGATGCCACGGAAGATTTATTGTAGAGAACGCTAGGTGAGGGAACACAGCTCCTCCCGCTGAAGGCATATTTCTGTGATCGGCTGCTATCTACATATATTAACTAGAAAATCTTAGTTTTCCCCCATTTTACCGATTTTAGGGAAATCTTTCACGGTTAATAACGAATGATTCTTAGAGCAATGTATAAATGTAAAGTATTGCTAATATGATACAGCCTGTGATTTTATATTGGTATTTTTTTTAAATTTGTGAAGGTACATTATCACAGTTCAACCTACCAAGTTTTGCAAAGGTTTTATTGTTCCAAGTGAAATACTTGGATCACAGCCATCAATTGTAGAATAACTACTGCAACACATTCAATCACGATTGTGCTGCACGAAAGTCAATCAGTTTATAAAATTCCCAACTGTTTATTTATTTTTTTAATCATCTAATATAACAAATTTCATTTCAAAATTGCGAGCTGACTAGAAAATTTGATACAAGCAAGACAAAATTTCCCTGGTCAGTGTAGGGAGTCAGAACCCCAAGAAGCACTCGGCCAATACGCACATCTTGGACTCCTCTGGAGTATAGGATGTGACCTCAACTACACCCTGCGTGACTCATGCTCACTTTAATTCTTCTTCGTATCTTCACGGCACCTGAATCCATCAAGGTCTGGAGGAGGTAGACCTCATCCAGCACTTGGCTGCATCATGTCAGCCAATGTTGCCTGGAAAATTTTCTGACGTTAATTGCCTATTAATTGTCGGCTACAGCGAACAAAACTTAAACTTGCTCTTGAGATCACTTCTACGATGCTCTTTTCTTCCTCCGCCAGATATGCTTTGCACCGTCACGACTCTAACCCGAGTTTTGGGGTCGACTTTGCAGTCTTTGCATAGCAGACGTTCTTGCAGGTGTTCACATCGGACACTCTCGATCAAACGATGATGAGCTGATAACCTAGAGAATATCTGCAAAGCGTATGGTTCTTCTGGTCGGAGACAGTTGGTACAGTCAGGAAAGCATTACAGCTTTAACATTCCCGAAAAGGTTGATGGAAATTAATTCTTAAGTTTGGTTGTTTGTTCTTTTTTGAAGTGTATTCTATAACGTTGAAATTATAATGCACTAGTTGCATTTTTAGATTTTTTCCGTAGCACCAACTGTTTGCGACCAGAGGAAGTACTCTGAAGTCTTTGAGCTTCCATTCACCTTTCAAAAGATTTTATCTCGCTTCAGAAATACATGCTGTCCTCTAACCAACATTAGCTCAGCGAGAGTGTTCTGGTAGCCCTTTAAACTGAGTATTGCTACGTTCGATGTCGTGCCGAAACGTTGTACTTGACCAGCAATTTGTAACAAAGTTGACTTGTTTTTTATGCTGGACACTTTCAGATGTTCGCGTGAACGAAGTTTTGCGCTCACTTTGCCGAGAATGAGCTTGAAAAGTTAAACTCACAAGTCCAGATTTAAATGGTTGGAGATACTGAATATTGATTACCATATGTTCTTCTTCGGAGACCTATTGTTTGATGTCTATAAATCGTTCGTTGCATATTTTTCAGGAAACTCTGTAATCTCCCTGTACTTCATAATTGTACTGTGTTGCATTGTGAAAATACATACCTTTATTCAGGCTTATTCTTCTTGTACAGAACCCAACGGCAATCTTTAAATGCATATACAAGCATGAACTAGATCCCTTCTTCAATTGCCATGCTATTTTCGCGTTAATGGATGTTAAATTGCATTGACTTCCCCCCGACGACTCTCTGCTCGATGGTTATGGTGCAATTTGCATAGGAAGTATCATACACACGGAGATTTATGGACTTATGGACTCCGTACTCGTAGGGCAAGATGCGAGTGTCAATCAGTTTTTATGTTTTATTTCCATTTATTTTGTTTTCTTGAAAGATAGAGATGTCTGGACACGACAGCTTCCAGGTCTTGCTTAGAAGAGCACGGCTGCAAGCTCACTCCTTAAGTCGCATTGCGGGCCGCGAAATAACAGGCAGCGTTAACACCAAACAAAGCCTGTCTTTGAGCGGTGGTATCGTTATTGATGGCCGTACAATTGACGGTCATGAAGCACAAGAACGATCTTACACGGACATAGAAAGGGATGCTCATTTTTTAAGAACTTTATTAGGCTCAAATAAAAGTGAGAGATGAGTTATTAGTTCAGTACCAAGAAGCCAGGAGGCAGTCGTGATGAGACTCTGCTGTTGCCTCAATTTGTAGTTCCTTTTCTGGAAGTGTTCTAGTCAGCTCGCGTGTTCTCAATCCATTTGGGGTCAATATACACAAATAATTCTATCTTAAATTGCTGTTGAAAAGTAATTGCTTTTCAGATACTGATATAATAGCTTCACGTTAGGTTCAGTTTCAACAAATCAAATTCTATCATACTTTTTCAGTAAGATAGTATTTAGCAGTAAATAAAGGATTACAAAAATATGTTTTTAGAATGTTCATTCCAGCAGAGTGCACTGAAAAAAATTCTCTTGCGTACCTTGTGGACTATGCACTCCTCAAGGTGTACGCAGGATACGTGAATTGACACCGGAGATGGCCACACCTCGTATGACCACCATAACGATGTCAATTACATTTAAATTCCACATGACAGATTAGGAAACCTTGGTGTTTTCAAGTTGATGTTCTACATATGCACCGAAAACGTACTGAAAGTAATTTTGTTACGCCTGCTTTTGCACAGCACCAAGAACCCTTAAATTGTTTCATTGCTTAATGTAAATTATCTGTCAAGGTGACAACAACTTGAGCAGTGGAGGCATCGTTGCTTGCAATGTGTAGAAATCTAATTCTAATTTTTACCGCTGAGTTAAAGTAGACGTTCTGTTTTTGCATTCTTCAAGAGTTAAGCAAAGAATACATATCATGTAATATCGAAACTAATGTTCAGCAGCAAGTTAGGCAGTAGGCTGCGAATGTATTTTAGCATTATTTAGCACAGACGCTTGTGAATTTCGTTATGAAGATTTGCGTTACGTTGAGCAGCTGATTTTTACATTTTAGGCATTTTTAGCTGCAAAGGGGAACACCCTTTTAATTTGGCGCTTCATCAACAGCTGTATTTTCATCACGATCTCAAGCCTGGCATACGAAAATAAGTCTCAGGTTCACAATTACTGACAGCTCTTATGACTATCGCGGCATCGGAAGCTCTAGCAAGAAGGGAGAGCTAATCTGCCGCTGCAAAAACGTAAAGGTGTGTCTATGGCAGGGAGTTCTTGCTGGTCAAGGGTGAGTTTTTTCTCAAACTGACAGGGTTTTACGAGATAAATTAAGGGTGGTGTTCTGCAATTTAAAAACCTTCAAGAACATTGAGAAGCGATAAAACATACTACTTGAAAGGTTTAGTTTCCGATTCCAAAAGTGTATTCAAAAATGGAATGTGGGATTAAAACAGCGATTGATTTCCAGATGTCAAAATTGTGTATTTGTAACTCGTCGAGGAACTTGATTGAAGTTATAGACCTAATTTTCTAGCTGCTTTCATTCGTATTGGTAATTACAAGTTTCAACTAATGCTGACAAGCTTCTACTAATTAAAGCAGTCACTTCGAAGAAGCGAGGATTTATTTATTGGGAAGAAAGCTGCACGTCTGAACTGTTTGTTAACTGCTCATCGACTCACAGGTATACAAACTGCCCACCAAATTTCATAAACAATATCATTATATTAAGTTCATTCTTTTGAATCGGTCAAGAGAGTCGCACGAAAAAATTCAAAGAAAACCAAAATATTCTTACATGCGTTGTTAGAGCTCTGTCAGTTACGCCTACCAAATCAATGGGAAAAGCAGTCAGCGTCATTAGCGTAAGAATGATAACAAAGAGTTTTGCATTGATCGTGGGGGAAATAGATTCCGAACAGAATAGCTGTAAATTAGTAAAGAGTTTAGCATTGATTGTGGTGGGAAATAACTTGTGAACAGAATAGCTGTAAATTAGCGCAACGCTGAGTCTGTGATCGTCGTTTACTGTTATGTATTCGTAATCGTGACAAAGCGTAGTAGATGCTGCGATTGGTATAATGTAAAGCATTGTAAGACCTACTTTATTTCCTTTAAAACTAACTTTCCAAATTATAAGCTGTTTTGAGTCCCTGTGAAATAGGACTCGACCTCGGAAATATATACACAAATGTGAGTAGTTCTTACATAGTTTATTGTTGTGATTATCGTAGTAATTCGTAATGTTAGTGTTATTTGAATACATCCTTTCATTAACTCATTATTATCAAGTAATTTATTAATTCAAGTTACCTTGAATCTTAGACTAGAAATTTCAGAAAAATAAATATATGTTGTTGCAGTACAAGGAATTTATCTTTCGAATCCACGTCAATGAGTAGAAATATTTTCATGCTCTGAAAAAAAAATAGTTCACCAAATCCTTTCAGAAAACTCAATATCTTCGTAACTTCTCACGCAAACAAACTGCCTGACGAGAGCAAAGTCGTTCATTTTAAAAGACTTTAACGCTGTCGTTCTTGTCTCTTAAATGTGAAAGGCTAAGCTGAGTTCGTTTTTTTCGATTAGCCTTTCGATTTGAGTTCGTTTCGATTTTTTCTCCCAAGATATTCTCGACGTCAGTCCCTTTCCTGTTACTTAAACATCTTGCTGATGTGTTTTTGTGAGTTAATTCTGGCTAATTCTCTGAAAATGACAGTCAAAGTAACTACTCCTAAGCATCTGAGCATCATGTCTGTCTCGGTGTGTTGGTGCCCTAGCTACATATCCTGCATACTTCAGTCCAATTACTTGGCGAGCCCAGCTGCGTTGATGCACGCTGCGATAAAACTGGAACATCGATGTCGCCGGGGTGACAGGCAATCGTTAAAATATGGTCTACATGTAGTCGGGCATCACTCGAAGATATTAGAATCCTAACATCTGAGAAAATATTTTTAGTCAGGATGTGATGGATAAGCTGTGGTTTGATAAAATTATCAAATTTATTGAGTTATGTACATTTCTAGGGGCTTGAGAAAATTCAAAATTGCAACTCGCTCATCATGTACTCGCATGCTTTTAAAATGTGACTTCTACACCGGCCATCAAAACAATCGTTTCTCTGAAATATTAACCTAAACGCTGGTTCTCTTGCATCTTTATGCACTCAATGTGGGTCTTGTTTAAATTCTTCAGATGTTAATGGAGTTCTTTTTCTACGAAATTGACAGCAAAAAATGAGGTACGTATACTCGTGCCCCCCATTGTAGCCAGCGTTCGAGTTCAGCTCGAGCAGTCAACCTCTGACGTACGTTTTTTTTCTTGCCGTTGATGCCCTACGGCAAGCACCCTACCACCAAACTCTCTTTCTGAATTACACGCGTCATCAGGTCTTCATCGGCAAGATTTATTAAGCAATTTTCTGTTCTGGATGACGGTCATGCGGCAGTCCTACGTGTAAGTGCAGTCTCATAACACTTGAATGGCAATCAGAAATTCTTCTAGGCCATTTGCGTGCTCTGAGATTCATTGTTATGTGGCAATGGCTACTGCATTTTGATTATAAATTCTCATCAATTGTCAGCTAATTTTTTTCATTATCATAAATCCTCATTTATCAAACAGCAACATCATGTTATTTAGACCGAGGAAATAATTTGTGTTAGCTTTTTTTGCGTACATTTACTAGTTACTAAAAAATAGTGTGCAGTTTAACAGTTATGAGTCTTAATTCTCAAATTTATTACCTCTCTTGACGCCTTTCAGCCGAATTACTTATAGACGTGTTGCACAGGCCAACTAAAGACGCCCACTTTATAGCACACTAGAAAATATACAGCGAGACAGAAATCTACAACTTACTCCTCAGATTCTGCAAGTCTCCGAATCATTGAGACTTCAATGTTTTATGAGCATAATATTATGTCTTATAAATTAATGTAAAGTTATTCCAAAGATAATCATTTCTTCCACAATCACACTTTGTTGGCCTAAAGCGTTTGATTTGCTTTCTATAATTCCCAAAGAAAGCATTAAGAAACCCCGTCTGGGATCCGAAGGCTTGCTTGAGAGTGATTCAAAGTTCGCTCAATTATCAGAGAGAGACCATTAAAGACATCCTAGAGCTTACTTAACGCTTCAAAATAGACACACCTCAGTTTTATGGGCGCAATAAACAGTTTACCAAACGACCAAAATGGGACATTATCTTCTTTGAATTTCTCATCTTGAAAATTTATGATAGGGGCCGCTTTCTAAACTAAGTTTTATCCGTGGCCGGTCAGAGGTACTATTCATAAATATAGGGAGTTGTTCGAACGACAGGTGTTAAGATAGGAAGTGTACGCATTGATAGAGCTATTGGATGAAGGTTTCCACGACACAGACAATTTCTGGAGTTAGGTTATTGAGTCGAGTATTAAGAGTTGCTCCTAAAATGTGTAAAGCCCAGAATTATGTATAAGATGAAATTCTTCTTGTCGATTAATCTTCCCTACACAGCTGCATTTTTGTTATTTATGGAATGTACCAACTATTGCATCAGCTGAACTTTTTCAGCTGAATTCTTTGGAGCAAACTCTAAAAATATTGAAGCCATGTGCACTAATGTAAGGAATCATTATTCTCATGTTTAGGAATGTTCATTTACCTTTTATTCATTAAATGGGAAAATATGACACGATCTATTGACATTTCATTGGAAGAAGGTAATTAATTTTCAAGAAGTATAAGGCAGATTCGTGATGAAAACTAGTTATATTTTGGCCATAAAATCCCGTAAGCTTAAAATTAACTCATGTCAGCTCCTTCTAAGCTGCATGATAGCATTCACTTTCATCTTAAAAGGACAACCATAAAGCTCCTGCCATTCCAGTGGTCAAAGCTAAACTCCTTTGCTCCGTCTAGTCCCATGATGCAGGTCAGTGTTCAAGTTCTTTTTGGTTGAAGAATCTCAGGCTGTTCACGAAGTCAAGATAGGACACTTTCATGGCTTTATCAATGCTGTTTTAAACACTTGATAGCTCATCATCTAACAATTACTTAAGATAACTAATGAAACATTTGGACTTAGTCTCAGATTGCATTCCGTTATTTGAACTTTAGAAGGTTGTATCCTGACTTCACAGCTCACAGTTTCACTATTTGAAAGTGCACTCGAACTACAGCACCTAATTGAACATTTCTGAAGGATCTAAAAGTGAATAAAATGTACCTAAATCGCTTTTTAGACAAGAGCACAGTATTTCAAACTGATAGACTGTGCGATAAATCATTCCATGAGCGAACCTCACCAAGATTTTTTATTCTCGACCAATTTAAGTCTTGTGTTGTGTTCGTATTGTTGTTCCTCAGTCAGTGTTTGTGGGTCTGTTGGACCCGTTACATTTTGTGCTATTTAATGCCTCACAATCAAACACTTGTGTCCCAAAGACTCAACACCACACATGGGTTAAAAGAATGATTGCTAGAACGATGATCAGTGTTGTACTGCTAGTTCTTGCACTCTTTCTTAGAGTAAAACATAGCCTGCAATCAGAACAAATTTTGTACAGCTTTAAATATTAGTTGAGCCTTGTCTCATAAGCATATTGTCATGCTTGTAAAACATTCTATAGTCTCAGCGTGCAAGAGTTTGTGCAACGTTGTTCTCTCGACTTCAGTGTCTTAGTTTATGACCTACGAGAAGAAAATGTGGTAGAATTGTTTCAAATGGTATCGAATATTAAGATCAGAATGAATAGTCAATGTCAGAATTTAATTGCCTAAAATATATGCAGGTAAACCAAAAAGCGTTCATTCGTTATTTTAGCATGCATACATTATCTAAGTCTATCCAATTGAAAATCTATGGTAAACCGACATGACATGAAACCAGATTAGCCATCAATATTTAAGGCAACTTTTTTTCTTTGTCCTCAACTATTTAACTTCATTGATGTTGAGGTCCTACAGTTGAGAATTTGATAATAAATTATTTCATATGGATCTGCACACATGCATTTTGTAACGAAATACTGTAATTGTCACCTATGTTTTGTTAATTTAATTTTGTTCTTTCTTCTTAATTTTGTTAACCTTGGTTTTTTTCTCCTAAATTTTGTAACTTCAATATTGATTTCTTTTTAATTTGATTCACCCAAAGGGATTTTTATTTCCTTTTCTGGGGGCTAAAGTAACTGAATTGCAGCTGCCACTCCGCAGTTCCTAATGAATGATGCAACGGCTAAATAAAATTGGCTTTTAAAATTGACCTACATTTATAACGGCCGCCATTGACGAGTAATTCTGAGCTGGCTTTCCCGACTGCCAGCCTGTTTTAACACGTTGCCTCCGATTGCCTGGCCGGTGTAAATCTTCACTTTGTACGCATAGTCACTAGAAGGATCTGAAAAAATTACAGAACCTAACCTAAGTGGTACACATACGTACCACTTCGGAGTCAACGTGTTAAGGGACGAACGCGCGAGAATTTTACCTCATTTTTCAAAAATTGATTAGATTTGTAGTGCTTACGAGTCCCTTTTGGTAGGTTGAGAAAGAGTAGACTTTCAAAAATTAGATTTAAGTGAATGGTGCATTTGTTAATTACAAAGTTTGACCTTCTAAATCAATAAGATACACATTACAAAAATAGTATACGCTTTAAATCCTTTGAAGATGATCTCTACAACTATTATTTATAACCGAGGGAAGCTTTCAAACGCTCATTCTACATAAACAATATTTTATGTCCTGTGTGCGCACTTGTTTTTCGTAAACAACCATCACGAGGCCCTTCTAACTCTAATAACTCTAATGCCAGTAAACTCTACATTCATCGTGACGAGTGGCGCTATCAAACGTTTTAAAAATAGAATAAAGGTAGCGAATGAATTGTCCTAAGAGTTAGCAGTTATTGAAGATAAATACTGTTAGGAAAGATAGTAGAGTTCAGCATAAAATGTTGAGACTTCATTGCTCATGCACAAGAGGCTGGAGGGTCGTAGGACAGCGAGCAAACTATTGAGGGACAGAGAACAAGTCATAGGAATCAAGTCTCTCTCGTTTGTACATAGCTTTTAGCTGTGCAAACAGCGTTAACTGCACGAGGTTTAGTCTGCCCATTGAAATCCCTTCGATGTTAAGTGTTGTGGTGCGAATAGCCCTACCTTCTGAAGAACTTTGCCAGTTAAAAAGTTTGACTCCTCCAAGGGTGTCAATAGACGCACGGTCATGATCAGTAGAGTGTAAAGTACATTTGTTGGGACTGAGAATTACCTTAAAATTAGTATGAGAGTAACCATTATCCATCCAAATATAACAATTGCAGTAGATCCAAATACCGTAAGTTTATTTTGCTGATGTTGACCAAACTCTTCACGCTGGACCAATTTATGGACTACTATTTATGGGGACCAGTTATCTCTGCAGTCTAACTCTTCATTGCTCAAACTGTTGATAAACTTTAACAAGAGACTCGCTGTACAAGACTCCTATTAAAAGCTTCCTCATTATTTCTTATTCTTCTTTAACCGTCCACATCGCTGGCGTTGTCATCATTCCGGAGGCTCTCAAGCTACGTGAAAGAAACAAGAAACTCACTGTGAAGTTAAAGAAAATCACTCCATTTTGAGTTAAGGACTAAGAGGAATCTCTTTATTGAACGGTTTCGATTTTGCCAATGACATTAATTCTCGAACTTGTAAGCTCTTGTTCTCTTGAATAGTTGTTGTAAGCTCGAGCAATACCTGGAAAGAGTGAAGAATTTGGCTTGGCTAAGTACAAGCGCTGGTTGTTTTCAAGTTCTCCTACAGCCACAAGTTGGTTCACATGAGCGTACGGTCGAAGATGCAACAAACTTCCAGTCGCCCTGAAGTTTCCTCGTACATCATACCTAGCTGGTTAGTCAAATTAGTGACTAGTAACTTAATCGTATTATTGTGATTTCAACTCCACATGTGACTTTATCATTTCATTTTAGAGTTCGATGTAAACGCGTCTCGTAGGACTAATTTTCCATCAGAAATACGAGATAAAAATATAAATAATTTTAAAATGCGTGTTAAAAACAATGAAGTTTACGATCATAAACAATACCAGAAGCCACTAAAAACTTCTTTTAGAAAACATTTTGTTTTTTATTTTAAAAATGGCTTTTGCATTGTCGATGAGTAACATTGGTGATCTGCGTTGCTTGTGATCACCTGCGACTGTAAATGACCTCCAAACCCACGGAAATAATCAAACTAGAAAGATAAGAGACCCGTGTAAGGAATCATCACAATTGGTTTGAGATGGTGCTGAGGTTGGTTAATTTCGCTTTGTGTGTTTTAAGAAATATTTCAGGCGTTAATGTAAACTAGTACGAATAGTATTTATTTGAACATACCTGTCACCTCATATTGTTTTTCTCCCTCTTGGTTGAAAACAGAACAATCGTTAAAATTTCTAGTTAGTGCTCTTTACTGGAAATATGCAATTGCCTGTACAAATCAAACGTAGGCTTCTCTGCGTAGACTTGCTTGTACTCATGCACTTTATTTTGAGAATTTCCAATAGTTGATTTCACGTTAATTTCAGTTCTGTTTACTTTTTGTGAAGCTGTTTACGTTAACACCGAGAAATATTACATGTTTTCACTTCTGCAACTTTTTTGAGTTTAGGAAATTATGTGGTGTGAATTTCAAACAATCTTCAGGCGCGTCGTAGATGTTTTCCACTTTTTCTTTTCATTTTGGTTTGTCAAGACGACGAAGTCTCTTGCTTGTCAAAACGATTTTCATTAAAGGTTTAAAAAAATCCTCCTTCTGTTATGCTACTCGAATATGCCCTAACTCATTTCATCCTCGTCTGGATCCTCAACATGTTTATGTCCTAATTCCTTATTTTTTTGTGATGGAGCGGTTCCTTCGGGGCTCGAACTTTGTAAATCTGTATTACTAGGCGTATTTTAAGTAGCAACAATACTATGATGAAGTCCAAGTCTTGGGGTTTCGTTACGCTCACGAGAACCGCTTCAGTTAACGCGGTGAGCAGAAGGACAGGGTGTCCATAAAGTTTCTTTACCATTTCAAAAATTTATTACCAATGCAGTTAATAAGATCTTTTATTCACATTTATTTTATTGTATTTAGTGTTTATGAAAGTTTTTAATCATTTTGCATTTATGTGTTTCAGTTCTGTTTGTGAGAGAGGTGCTGTTGAGATTTTGTGAGAGACTTTTATAAGAGACTTTATGGACACCCTGTAGTATAAGACGCTTGTTTCCATGTACAGCCTATACCCGACCTCCTGTCTTTTCCTTGCTTCTCACTTGTTGTATCGAATTTTTGAAGTAGCAAGCAATGCTCGTTGTGTTGCAGAAATACTTGGTCCCAGGCTACCTTATTCTTGCTTCACTTCTTGCTTCGAATTCTCGAATTTAACAAGAAATGTTCCGTGTGTTTAAGAAAAGTTCTGTAGAAGAATCTTGAATATTGGTTATACTGTGAACGCAACTACCTCTACTTTTCGAACCTGTGAGTTTTATCAGCCATGAAACTCGGATTCGTTTTTGTATTAATTTTTAAGAAAATATAAGGTGAAAACATATATTCAGGAGTCAAATAATTATTGGTGCAGAGTGTGAAGATTTATGTATGACGGTTGCTCGGTTGAAAATTATACGTTTTTCAGTCCCGGAATAATTATCCTTTTCTCCTCTTGCTCGTTTCAGTGACATGTGATTTTGTGAGGGTAGAAACCATTGATTCTAATTATCAATTATAATATTATAATTCATGTCTAGGATGAATAAAGCATATAAATGATGCAATATTTAAAGCCAATGCTTTTTTACGCTCGTCTACTTGACCTATTCCTCAAATGTTTCAAAAAATGTATATTGAGTGTTTATGTGTGAATTACTGAATAAGACATAGAGGTATAATTGTCAAATTATCAAATGGCTAGTTTATAGAATGGCACTGTACCATGATGTTCCCCATATATTACAAGAATAGAGATTAATAAGGGCATTCATTCAAAAGGAGGAACTCACAGGACTTAGGAGTTAAAAGCTCAATCCTTCGACTCCAACTCCATCTCGAAGTCCTGATTTTTTTTAGAAAATCCAAATCCAACTCTTTAGCAGTAAATTTTCACCGACTCCACAGTACTGTATGTAGACTCCATGCAGCACAACACGATTAGCTCAGTGTAGCGTCAGAATTTTCTGCCCTAGATTATATAGAGTGCACGCCTTATGCATATTCGTTTTAAGAAAAAAGTGCATTAGAAGAGGGAAAATCAGTTGTTAAAATGTTTCTAGTTAAGAAGCAATGCAGCTCGATCATAGTGTTGTCATGCGTGCAGTGAATTGAAAGCTTTGATGTACAAAGTACCTCCATCAATCAAACTACACTTACATCATTCATGTTGCACAAACTGCTTTAAAAACCGTTAAATTTTTTCGTTTTGTTGATGCCTGACCTCACGCATTAGGAAGTGCACAGTTGACGGTCTTTTAGCGTTGACGCATTTCTGGGTCCCTTCAGAAATTCTAAAAGCAAACGATTGATCTGCTCATCGATCTTCCGGATTCAGACGATCCATTGAAATTCAGTTGGTTTTAGCGAGACAAAAGAAAGACTTTTATTTGCTGTCATGACTCTGGTCTTTCGAACTCTGCAGACTTTCTAAGACAGGCCCGCCCTGCAGTGGAAATTGAACAAGCTTAGAAGCCTTCTTTCGGAAAAATGAAGAAAATATCCAGAAAAAAATTTGACGCCCTGAAAATTGCTTAATAAATTTTCCACAATATCTTGGATGAGTTCTTCGCAAAATAGTTCTCAAACTGTGGAATATGTTTCAGGTTTGGTACTTTATATCAATGGTCTTCAAACTTTTATCTGACGTGACCCCCTTTAAAAGATTTTATTTTTGTACAACCTCTTTAACTTTAGCAAAATAAAGAATAAAATATAAATATAGCAGAACAATTTAATGTTTATGAAAAAGTCGGGTTTACTGTTAATTATTTATCGTAAAAAATTATGTATTTTACCCTGAAATAACATTATTATATAAATAAGAAAAGTATGATCCTACATTTCGTGACCCCTTTTGAATGGTTGCGCGACCCACACTTTGAAGAGCACTGCTCTATGCAACTTAGCTGGTCAATTCATTTTATTTATACATATTTGTGCAATCGTAAATTTCAAACCAAACTATATTAGGTGATGCTTGACCCACGTTATAGGAGTATCAATCAACACATGTTGCAACAGTATCATTTGACCCACGTTACAAGAGCAAATTAAACCATGCTGCAACAGTATCTGTTGACCCATGTTGCATCAGCATAAAGCTGCACAAAGGCTGATCGTTAATACATGTTCAAACCTAATCCTGTTGTCTGGTTCCATTTAAATACTAGCAGCTTTGTCGATTATACGCTTTAGACGAATGAGTTACTTACCCAGCAGAACTGTATTATCGAGACTCAGACTACATAGATAATACAGACTACTCAGACTACACATGTGTTGCTCAGACTACATAGACCCACGGTCTGCCGGCTGCTCTGTGCATCAGTAAGCTTTAGTTCTTATGTTAGCAGCACAATTAGTTCCGAATGCTTGGGACTCGCTTGTGTCTCGAGCAAGTATATTGTTCGCTATCAGGCTTGCTATCACTTCGATTTATAAACTTCGAGCTCCCTATCACGCTCGTACACAACACTGAGCGACGGTCAGTTGCCCTCCGTGTTCTTGCTTGTCCTAAACATCGTGTAACACACGCCTCTTCCACACGCCTCTTCCACACGCCTCTTCCACACGCCTCTTCCATCACCAGCTTGGTCGACTGGTATCACCAGCTTGGTCGACTGGTGAGCGAATCTGCTTGCGAGCAGAAAGACCCGGGTTCGAATCCCGCCGCCGACATGGTTGACGCGGCTAGAAATACGGCATGGGACTTGTGTATACAACCGAATAATTATCGAAGTAGTTATCCGACCCAAGAATGGGCCAGAAGGTTAGTTCCTATAGCCTCATTCTATTCCACACGCCTCTTCCACACGCCTCTTCCACCAAAAATCATTTTTGGTCATTTTGAGAAGCTGACTTCCCTTTCAAGGGCCCCTTACCTTTCAAAGAGATCATTGAGTGACCGGAGTTGTAACACAATGAATATTATAATTCAGTTGAGATATTTTCCAAGCGTGTCACTGACAATTAAACACTTAATGAGCACAAATATGGTGTTACTGCCTTGCGTTTTCATCCGCAACAGTTTTTACGGCATAATTTTAGGTCGTTTTCTGTGAATAGCACTTGTGTGATTGTGATTTTGTCTTCTGTGGGTGGTCGCTTGCCTGCAGGTTATCTACAGCGGGCACTCCCTGTGCTATTCTACATAGATGCGTTGAGCCAAACGCTTTATGTAAATTAGTTACTTTTTTTCATACGAATAATCGTAGTTTATCAATCCTGCTCTCGATGGAGACTGTTTTAATGTAATCATTTTTTCACTACCCGTTCTGAAGTGACGTCTCTACCAGGATGCAGTTGAATAATTCGTGGAGTAGGATTGAAGTTGCTTCAGTAAGACAAAATAACCCATCAAGAAAAAAACGCATAACGCATGATTTCCGTATTTCATAACCATAGTAAGTCCATCCAATTGATGGAAAATAGGGTAGTCCTACAATTTATTTTAACCCAAACAAAAGTATGAGATAAATTTCTTTAGCCTTGATCAATTCCCAGTATTATACTTAAAATTTGTGATGCAAACTAAGTTAACATTCATGACATTGTTTGGAAGGCATTTTTCGTAGCTGCATTTCTAGCAATAATGATAAAGGCAGAACAAAAATCTCTGACAGAATCTTGTGTACAGAAAGTTTTAATTTAATTAAAGCTTTAATTAATTGAGCGATGTTGAAGGCACGCCTATAGCTTTAAATCAATCTTACAGCAATGGGAAATTTTAGTTGTTCACCAAACTATTTTACTGTGTTAAATATTTTTTTTATGAATAAAAAAAAACATTTTTTTCAGGAATAAAAAAAAAAAATTTTCATGAATAAAATGTGTGCTTCCCCTCTATATGAAGACATTTGAACGTGAGCTTTGATACAAAAATTCAGTTTTGGACTAATTTAATAATTTTTTCAAAGAGAACTGTGTTGTTTTTATAGAACAACGTAATAATACAATACAATTTTCTACTGTGATCTGTTTTTAACATTGATTTAAATATTCTGAACAATATTTCTACTTTCTTGAACTGTAATCCAAAATGTGCTATGGAGAAACTCCTTCAGTGTCATGGGAATCTAATAGCTGTTGGAATTTGATATTAAAGTTCTTTGAATCTGTAAAGGATATGTATTTATTTATATCAATATTTATTTATGTATTTCTTTTACGATATCTCGCGTACTTAACATGCTTCACGCTGATGCTGTAAATTAGAGTGAATGAAATTGAGTTCAGTTGTACTTCACAAGTAATGCATAACTGAACATAGTTGACAAACTTTTACTGAATTTTTGAATGAAAAAGAAGTCGCTCACTATTTAAGCTTTGAGTCAATAGCGAAGTTAAAGTAATCATTATCGGCTCACGACTTAGTTTTGAATTCAAAATTTCTGAAACTATCATCAAAATAATGAACTCTTTAGAGTACTGTTTTATAATGAGTGGAAAGTAAAAAGTTGTTTGTTCCTCAACTTTATTTTGCATGAAACTAATCAAGAGCACAGCGATCAGCTGATTGTTGGTTATGATGCTTACTTATGGGTACAATTATCAAGTCTGTTCAGAATAAACAGATCATCTATTTATATTTTTTCACGAATTTAGGTATTAAGATAATTACTGAGCATCAATAGACACAACATTCAGCATTTTGTACGCTTGTACTGGCATTCGCATCTGAGGATGCTCATACCGAGCAGCAACCATAAACTTGTAAATTTAGGATCCGTATCTTTTTCAGTGTTCATAGTCAATCAGGTTGCTTCTGAGTCCTTTATCTTTCACTCCTTGCAGCTTACTTCCCTGTGAATTTCAACGGAGAATTTGTATGGACAACTATGAAAGCTAAATTTTGCTGGTAAGTAATTCCTCCACATACGCTTAGTTTAATTGAACGCCTCTGCAGGGAACAACACGTAACGTTTTAAAGTATTTCCCGATCCAGACTCATAGCAGAAGTTGCTGTATTTGCATAGTTATCTTGAAAGAGACGTGTAAAGTTACTGCTCAGTACGTTAATTAAAGACTTTTGCTATCTCTCGCAACGAGACGCACAGATTAGGAGGTGTGGTGTCCTCTGTGATGTACGATGCAGCCACTTCTTTGCATCAACTTACACTCATTATTACCCACGAGAATACAAAGAAGAGTACAGCGTTTGGTTAGAGCATGTATTTTGCTAAAGTATTTCCCAATTAACAAATTCGTTCGTGTATGAACCATGATAGCCGAACAAAAACGACAGTATATGTGCATCTCTGTGATTGCAATAAATAATTCAACTTGATATGTATCCAAACAAATTCTCCTGTAATCTTTTGTGGGGATAAATCATTTCGAAGAGTTAATCCAGGTAGCCTCCTGCTCATTCAACAGCTTTTTTGAGAAATTTTGTAAAGAGATTTTTTGTAATGTTGCAGACCACAGTCCCTCCCACGTCAGTTGTTCTGTATTATGTGTCCAGAACAGGTGTAGAGAATTCTATTATCTGGGGAAAGTGGCAGATTTAGTAAGACACTACTGTAAATTACATCTCACTACTAAAATCTTCGTTCGTTTTTTCTTAATTTTCTTCTTTAAACATCTTACTCGGTGTTCCTTTTATAGATTGTGTGCCTAAATGTAGCACGGAGACAAACTTAACCAACAGCTCTAATAATAGTCAGATTCAAACCTGTTTATTGGAGAACAAACCAAGATTCAACTTTAAACACTCGTAGGGTTCATATTCTTGAACAAAGCTTTCACAGTCTACCTCTATTTGCAAGACCTAGAAAGAACACTATATGTTTCGTGCTAAGAACGCTCCTCGGCTCCATACCCTGAATGTTTTATTGACGAGGGAAAATGAAGCGTCTTTGATAGCAGTGCTATAGCACCGAAGGCAAAGTTGACTATTGAGAAATCTTTTCTCAACCTCAACTGAGCGAAAATCCAGGGCTTCCACTTCACAATGTTTAGTGGCCTTTGACGTTAGTTTAAACACCGGCCGCTGTTCGTATTGGCCTTTCATATTGGATTTTAGGGACTTCATATTGCATTGAAATTGAGTTTAAGAGAACGATAAGAATAGAATAGAATAGAATGAGGCTATAGGAAAATTACAGCATTCGAAAAAAAAAGAACTAGACAAAACGATTCTCTCATTAGTATTAGTCAGGTAGCTTTTTAAAGCCTGTACAATTAGTTAGATAAAATTTCGCTTCAAAGTATTTTAAAACAGAAATTGGTAATGCATGCGTCTAAACTTTAATTTGTGTTTTGTGCTTATATCTGGTCTTAAATGGTGTAATTGGGTTGTGAAATTGAACGGTGTTGATAAGAACAAAAATTCTTAGACAACACAGGCATGTACATGTATCTGCGACTCACTATAAAATTAAAACTAAGTTTATTTATAGAATAAATTTCTACTATTATTGGGTATTTAAATCCTTAACCTAATTGCTTTACTTGTGTTTGTCGGTTATTAACTTCAATTGCAGTCCATTAAGATCAAGTACCGAATCCTTAAATACCTTTGAAGACGAACGGCCTTATCAGCGATAATGGGGGTACATTAGCCTTTGTGCACCGTCTTCGTTGGCTTTAACCAGTCCTTTTACACACACCTCATCTTTGACGGACGAAATCGTATTTTTTCTCAGTGAACTTGGTCGAATAAAAGTTAGCCAACACTGAAGAAGTTTTATCGAGCGGCTGTAAATGCAGATGCTTTGCTCCTGAGGTTGTCATGCATGGCCAGTCTGAATGCCAGCGACAGCTCACCAAGCTGAAGGTCTAGTCAGCATTTCTCGCTTTCAATGAACATCTCCTCCGCAGGGAAATTACGAGTTTTCCTTGGTGTGGGAGTACGACCCACGTATTTGAATACATAATAGCATGCATAAATGCAGAATTTGCATGTTAACTGCTAGCATAATTATTATAGAAGATTCGTTAAAGAAAATCGTAGAAAGGTGAAGGGAATTTTTGAATATGTGGAAAAACTGGATAAAGCAAAAATGTTAGACACGATCATAGTAGTTGAAATTTTTCACATGCGAGTTATCTTGCAGCTTGGAGAGCAGATGTTCCTTGTTTTAAACTACAACGACGTTCTGAAGATAAACAGAACTAAATTAAAATTACATTTTTGCGCACCATAGCCATGAACGTTGTCAATATAAATATTTATATACTTAGCAGCTAGCACAGGCCACCTCATCTATACTCGCCCAAGAGAGGAGCATGTGGCAGTCACGTTTTGTATTAGCGTATCATGAACCACATTTCTTAAACTTAGTAACAACTCCACATTTTCTGATGTCAGAGGTACCGATTAATACATGTACTGGTTCAAAAATTCTGATTTATGTTTAAATGTATGTTCTTCTGCAGTGTGTTATTTTGACATTCTGTTTAGATGTGCGTTCCTCTGATGTGTGTTCGTATGATATGTGTTCTGCCGTGGGTTAGTTTGCCATGCTTTCGAACGCTTGTTCTGTAATTGCAACCTTGGTCGTTTGCATTGGTTCATGCAACTGCAGGCAATTGATGTGAAGATTCACCATTGACTCAAATTTGTTACTTTCTATCCTAGATGCTTAGCATGCTTTTTTGTACGTTTGTATGTGGTAGTATGCTGCCTACCTTTCTTGGCCTAGACATGCAACAAGCCTTCATGCTAAAACCAGTGAGATGTGCGTGAGGATACGGAGATGCTTGTCCGTTCTCATGCTTCCATGAAAACACTATCAGTGTCATGAAAACATTTATATGCAACGCTCCTATACAACGACTAAACTTTGGGTGACGTCTGACGGGTGCGTGCTGAAGTTATGACACATATATCTTGGGGACTTGCGCTCCGCAGAAGATTTGTAGAAGTCTTGAGCATGACTGCTATAAGGAGGTACGCTGCTAGTGCATGTCCTGGTCAGCATGTCTTGCAGAATTAGTGCTCCTAAGATCTTTATCCCGCATTCATTTAATCATATAAATCCCAGCTCCATTAACTTATTGGCATTCGAGGTTCGACCAGGGCCTGCCCGGACCAGTACGCAACAATCTACGCAACTGCAGCTCACAATTTAACAAAGCACACCTGCCACTGATATTACTGTATTTAGTTAAGCTACCGTAACAAGTGTTGCTGATTCCAGTCGAAAGCTCTCAATGAAGCAATATTTTACAGTTTAACTGTGGTTCCACCGCCTCTGTTTTACAAATTATCTATCATAGGAGGCAAATGTTATTGCTCGCAGAGGAGACTTGAAGAATATATTTTCTTATGCATTCTTTAAAACATACGTAAATGTAAACACAAAAACCTCCACCATCAATTTTTTCTGAACAATTAATCCTAGGATGCATAAGTAAGCAAAATTTTTATACTTCGCTACTAGCCATTTTGCATCACAACGCTTCTAATTATGTCAAATCAGCTCATCATCGAGTTAAATACGTCTACACTCAGACGTGTAATTTGGTACGTGATCATCTAGCCATTAACTACTTCACTTCACCCCATTCAATTAGAATAGAATAGAATGAGGCGACAGAAATGAGCCTTTTGGCCCATTCATGGGTTGGTACCCAAGTCCCAAGCCGTAATTCTAGCCAAGCGATGGTCATACACAAACTGACCACCGCGGCAGCGCACCTCGAACCCGGGTCTTCTCGCATCGCAAGCGGGTTCGCTCACCAGTCGACCAAGCTGGTGGTTACTCACTTGCTGTCAATCCATGTACATATCAAGTCACGTCCACTGCCCACCAGCCCTTGTTCGATAGCGGAGTGCCCTCAGCCTGGTAGTAACCTGGTCTCTCAACCCCGCTGCCTCTCCTTACTTGCAGTCCTTAATACCCTCGCACGCTGCACTATCTCGCACGCTGCACTATCTTATAAACTGCATGCCCTGCACGCTGCGTCCAATCAATCGCCATCTAAATTATGCGCCCAAACACACTTCACCCTGACATCTCCACCAGCTACACGTTCATCCTCCCTCATACTCCACACACCCCACACACCCCACACACCTGCTCACAAGCTTCATCAAGGCTGCTCCGACACGTTCGTACGGCAGCCTTCACCTTTCACAGTACCGCCATTTTGATTTGGTCGCACTTCTTGTGAACACACACTGTTTTTTTTGCACTCCTGTACACCTTATGATCATAGGCTCATAGCAGCGAACTGTGCACGCTTACTCTATGTATGAAGGTGCATGAATAAACGCTCGGTGTAAGACAATTTCAATAGTGCCACGCAGAATACTGGGCCTTGCCTGCAGTGCTGACATTAAGGCAAATAACACCGTAAAATTTAACATTAATTGAAAAAGAAATGTATTTGATTTCTATTTTACTGGTGCGAGTGCATTCATGAGCTAATAGGAAGAGGTATTGTACGTGTGATAAGAAATATGAGATCTTAATAACACTTGTATTTTTATTTAACTGTGGCGATATGTGCTCTCTCTATTCGTTTACAGCATAAATATATAATAATCACGATAATTACGAGCATTAATTGAATTCTTACGAGGTGAATGTATTACATACACATTTTACGTAATTGAAATGCAATCAATTTTTCATAACGAGAGAGACGTCGCGAATTGGAGGAATCCAAACCCCCTGACATGAATGATATATTATGCATCAATGAGGCCAACACAAGAAGGGATGTTTATAGCCTTCTTGTGTTGGCCTCATTAATGCATAATATATCATTCATGTCAGGGGGTTTAGATTCCTCCAATTTGCGACGTCTCTATCTGTCTCTCTCTCTGAACTGGAAAAACACACAGAAAAATATACGAAAAACACGTAAATTTGTGATGAAATCAAAGTGATCTATAACCCTCAAATCAACCTCCACCGAGTCTATTCCCCTTACAATAATTATTTAAATCACACGATGCTGAGTGGCTGCGGAATTGAAACACTTCTATCTACGACACATCCTAAATGCTCGCGAACACGCCAAAATTCACTGCTAATCACTCCAATCCCTTCACTTAATCTCACCCTTAAAATTTAACTAAAAGCACTTTCATGAATTAATAATCACTGCAATCCCATTAACTAGATTCACTGACAAAAATTGTTCAGTTCACTCTCGACGACTAACAGAGCGAAGAATTACGTTGCACTCCATTCATCGTACGTACGAAACACACTCGGTGGAGCCTAAAGCGCGGCATCGGCACACCCTGCTGTTTACACTGTGTACGTAGGCCTCTCCCTCTGATTCCCAAGTTCAACTGGATTAAAGGGCACAAGTTAAAATTGTATAAATTGATATTTCCACTTGGTTCCTGCTGTCTTCCGAAGTAATCACGTAGACATTATATCCACGTTGCGCTGAAATCCCTAGCTTTCGAGTTAATTACTGGTGAAACTTTCCCAAGTTTATGTGAACTTTTCCAAGGATCCGATTACTCTTAGTAGTCGTAGTGGTAGATCTGGCAGTACTAGTAGTTACTGTAGATATTGTAGATCGCAACCGATCCCGACAGCTCCCGATAGATCCTGTAGATTCCGACAGATCCTGATCCTGATCGATCCAGTAGATCCCACCCAAAAATGAGAGAAAAATCCTCCGTAAGTACATGCCTTGATATAGGTACCCTATTACGTTTATGCTGTTAGTTGGCATTTCTGTTTCCTATCCCAGAAATACTCTTACCTTCCTCTGATGATTCTGTCTTTCGTTTCCTTGAAGTCGGCTGCTTGCACTAGCTTGTACATGCCTCCCTGTAGAATCGTTGCCGCTTCTAGCACTGGTGTTCACACTATGACGCCTTGCTCTTTTTTGACCGCCCTTGGTTTCCTGACTGCTGCTTATATAATTCGTTGGTGTCTTTCTAGAAACACGCCTCCTGACTTCTAGCTCCTCTTTTCGCATTCGGTCTTGCTTTGAGGTGTACCGTGTCCATTTTGGCCGTTGGTTTATCCGATGCTTCCCACGGTTTCGAGACACTCGTAGGACAATTTCAACTGCTAGGCGTTCAGACTTGCTTACTCTGCCTGTTTTGTTTGTATTTTGCTGCGCGACGGCGGTTGGGCTTTAATGGCTCTGAGGCCAAACTGCTCACATTTCCCACGCAGCCATTCACTTTCACACATTCTTACACATTAACACATCACACATCCTTACACAAAAACATATCATTACACATCACTATACATTATCACTACTATCACCACATCACTAGAGAGCTGGTAATATATCTTAATTAATTTCTTACCTTTGTGAATAGAAAACCATATCGAGTGAACTTAAATCCGTATTGTTTTTTAATGTAACTCGAAAGATTGATATCTCGACTTTTCGATTAGAACGCTCTGATCATTTTTTTCAATTAGTATTAGTTTTACTTGTAACAATACAACTTCTGCACTACAAATACTTTTTGTGTTCGAAAATATGATTTTAGAATATTTTCAGACAGTAAATTTGAAATCAAGCAATGGAAAAAAATGTCGCTCGTTTAGAATGATTTGATAGATACTCAAGATTGATTAAAATATGAAAAAAACTTATTCGTTATTGAGATCTCCTTTCAAACTACCAAATACCATTTTAAGTTAACATAATTTGAAGCTAAAATTATCTAGTAAATTGCAACTGGTTTGCTTCAGTGGTGCGAGAACAATATTCTTCACCCTGAGTTTGGCAGACGCACAACGGTGTACTCGAAACTTGTTGTGTAGCGACACATTAGATTTATTGCTCGTTTTCTGCTCTAAAATTGTTGGTAAAAAATAAAGTGCTTGCCTTGGGTAAAAATTGCTCAGCGAGCACGTTTGCTTGCCAGCGAACTCTGTCCTGTACAGGAATCTGTGCAGCTCTAGAACGAGCTGCCGATTTTCGCACCAGCGTCTGATCAGGTGTGTCACGGCTGATTTGTCTATGTGGATGAGGCTCCAATGTTACATTTATACAGGGTGTCTCAAAAAAAATGTACTCACCCTTTAACCGTTGCTAACATGCTGTCTTCTTTGTGTTGCAGGTGTGAGGTTCGAACCTTTGCGAACATGATTAAATGTGATTCATGTTCGCAAAGGTTCGAACCTCACACCTGCAACACAAAGAAGACAGCATGTTAGCAACGGTTAAAGGGTGAGTACATTTTTTTGAGACACCCTGTATGGTGTGCACATCCTGATATTTTCTCCGGAATACAGGAAGCCAGTCTTTCATCACAATTGTAGTGAAGAGGCTTCTGGGTTGTCTTGCACTCGAAGTTTCGCTTCTGCATTTCCTGTGAATCCCAAGCGATAGCAAATTAATCGACAAATCTGCGGTGTGAAGGGTTCTAGAAGCGGACACACAAAATATATTGTAACAAAGTAAAAATAAAGAGTTGAAGTGTGTAAATTCTGAGAATCTCTAGTTTCGGATATTTGCCTGCTGTGCACTGATAATATACTGCAATGTGGTGAGCGAGTTCTGAGATATTCGCATTCTAGTGAAATCACTAACGGAAGCCTGCAGTCCCACGGGATGGCTAAACTGGGTATAAGAGGTCAGATTGGGGCCTTCAGTCAGTTCATTAAAGCAGCTGTAGCATCTGGAGGGGAAGTTCTTATTTCAAGGTTTGTGAGTACACGATTGATGCATAACCGAGTTGAAGTGCCTCTGGGTAGTGTGGAATTTTCTACGTGAAGAATTTTTTATTTTTATATGAACGTTCATCACTATTTCTGCTTACAAAAACTCATTTTTATTAAAATTCCTATTTTTCCCCAACTCAAGCTTCAATTTTGTTCTTCTGAATTAGTTCCCAATTGCTAACTTTGACGTGAAACTGCTATTTTTGCTGGCTTTCTTAACATTGATTAATAAGTTTGAAGTTAATCAAATTTTCATGCCAACTTAAATAATTCATGTTTTCCGCTTCTTAATCAGGGGGTTTGGAATAAAAAATGAGTTAATTTTCGAAGCAAGTTACGTAGTTCATTTTTAGGAAATAAGTTTCCTTTAACAGAAATTAGTTATAGAATAGAAATACAGTATGAACCAGCATTTTGGCGAATTCTTGGGGACCTACCCAAGTCCAATGAGTAGTCCGTGAATAACTAGAAAAATGAATCAGAAACAAGAGTTTCAAGACGACGACTCGATGGTCAAGCGAGCCATGAAATATTCCCGGAAGTTCGCTCAGAACGCAGCGCCAAGCACAACAATTTTCTTCGATCACGTGTTTTACGACACGTGGTGAAGTCAGTGTGGTGAGTTCAGTTCCTGAAATGACTTCGATTATTCTTGTTTATATATCGAAGAGCTCCGGTGACTTCATCAGGGAACGGAGAGGTGCAGCTGAACAAGCGCAAAGTCATCCCGAAGCGTTACATGGGGCAAGATCTCTTAAGAAATGATAACTTGGACTCGTTATTTCGCAGAAACTCTGTAAAATCACATATCTTTTTTCTTTGCTCAGACCAACGTTATCGTAATTTAAAATCGTAGTATGTAGGAGATAAATGATTTAGTTTGTGAGCTATGTCGAAATTGAGAGAACCGAAGTTCGATAAAATGCTTCAAGTGAAACTTAAACTTTGGTCCGTCGAGGTTTTTACTCGAACAGTTCCACCATATACTTTTGAATTATAGAGCGGTCAAATGAAGTTTTCGTTTCCTCTGCCCTATCAAGGGAAAAGTAGGAAAAATGATGCTTCATACTCAGATATGTCAATCACTGGCCAAATTGAACGTCTTCAAGTAATAATGCTCCTGATATCCCTGATAAAGTCTGTAGGTTGTTTTTTTACTCTTTCACTTACGAAAAATAAATGGAAGACCGTATCTACAAGTTAATCAACAATCGTCGGTGATTTCTTATGTTACCTTGATTATGAATTCTTGGAACTGCCCAACTGCTTGTCATTGTTGACGTTTTTTGCGTTTGTGAGCTTCAGCAGATAAAAGAAGGGCGGAGGGCATCCGGCTTGGCTTGATTCTCAGATGAATAAAGTTGTTACAATGATTGATAGTAGAAGAGGACGCAATACTGAAAGATCATACGGTAAAGCTCTCCATGCACTCGTGGGAAGTTGACATGATGCTGGAAAAACCCTGTGTATGTTCTAAGAACATTACCGTTACTGCCAGTTTTGGAACATTTTAGCTGTAAAGAATTATTTGACTTTCTATAAAATATTGCAATACAGATAAACTAAATAATATTCTGCACTAAGGAACAAAACAAGAAACAACAACCCTTTTTGGTTTGAATTATATACCATTAATTTATTTAAGTAATGGCCAGTTTCCCGGAAAATGAATATAATGTCGACTGAAGATATAATTGTCTTCCACATTCCCATCTTCTCGTCGCCACTTTTTACAGAGACAGCAGCGTCTGTTTTTAATGAATTCATTTTGAATTTTCGAGTTGAATAAATGGGTATCATTCGAGAACGAAAAAGCATTTCAGCCTTTTCAAAGAATAATGCCATCTGCCTACAATTTTTTAAGGTTTGGAAATTTGACACTTCGACATTCTTCAATAACGTAGCTAATAACAATGTGTTTCCATAAGAAGAGTGTTTCAAGAAATGATCCTGAGCATTTTGCTTGCGCCTGGAAAGTGAAGTAATGATACGAGTACACTACAATATTAGAGTTGCTAGTTCATACACTAGAGTGTGGTACATATATGAACTGAATATGCTTCGACCTCAAAAAACTTTACATGGATATATGCAGTGAACACTTTTGAGAGCAAGTTATGCACCACTGCAACTGAAGTAAGAGAATAGGTAATCGAGCAATGCAGCTGTTTATTAATTGTAAATGGCTCCTAAGGAATTCTAGGATATACTAAATTGTGGTGAGTATTTAATAATAATTAAAATTGCTCACAATTTTCTTTCTAGCAAAAATAGACACTAGAACACTGAACATTGGCGTACGCAAAGCTGATGCAGCAATTAAATATAGTTTATTACTCCTTTGCAGGAAGCGTATATATGCATTTGTCGCCTTCGTTCATTGTCTCCAGTCAATGATGCACGATTGTCTGCCAAGTGTAATTAACATCAAAGATATTCTCTTACGGGACAAAAGGCGTCCCCGAAGGTTACGTCTTTCAGTTTGAGGTAGCGGATAAGAAAAGTAGTTTTATATACAAAACTAATTTCTGTAGTTATCGCGTAAACGATGTACGAGCGACCTTGCAGTGGGATCTAGAAATTCGTATGTGAACGTAAAAACGAATATTTCCATGGCATTCAGTGTTTGGTTCCTTGTTTGGGCCTTGAAAAAAATCGCAGCCGTCCATCCGCGCTCTGTCCTCAACCACTTGGACAGGCAGCCACTGCTCCTGTAAAGGACCTGAAGCTCTTGTTTATATTGAGCTCTCAACTAAGCGCCCTCGTAGTCTCAAGCCGTCTGGATCTCTTAGTGTGCGAAGCGTGTCTTTGTTTTGGTTCACGCAACTTGCAAGGATTTAGAAATACTGAGTAAAATAAACAACTGACAAAGGCATCTAAAGAAGACATTTCGTCCCGAGGCAAGGGCTTATGCAGTTGGCAAACAGCGCCCAGTCCTGTGTGTACTCAAGCATCCTCCAGCGCCCGCCTGACACGGCCTCCCGTGATGAAGTCACTGCCTCGCTGGCTGCTGGAACTGTCGTCTGCAAGTTCGCTCAAAGTGTGTTAACTTTGCTTATTTTTAAGGACTTTTTCTCGTTCTTCCGTATTGAGAGCTAACTGGACTTGACAGACTGTCGTCATGTGTAATGGAACTGTGTGGAACTAAGGTAGTTAAAAATGAGCAGATTATTTTACAGGACAGTAGAAAGACTTACATGCTTCAATAGCGTGAGTTTAATTTTTGAATTTGTGGGTGTTTCGAGCGTTGTTTCTTTTCGCCATAAGTGATAGTAATTGTATTTAGTAATCATAAGAATGAGATAAATATCATCATCAATAGTGTATCAATACAGTTGTGTGTTCTTACGTTTGTTTTTGTTTCGTTTGGTTGCTCGAGTAACTAAGTAAAGTTAATAAAAGATATACTTTGATACTCGTCCTCATTTACTTGTACTTTTCCATTGGTGTGGTATGCTTTAAAGATAAGTTACGGAAATATTCATGGATATTTATATTAGGATCATACAGTGGAAACGTATATATTGAAATATCATAGATTTGGTTGTAGCTTTATTCATAGCTTTGACTTTTTCCAGTTCTTAATACAAATTGGCTTTTAGCTGCTCTGCATACGAGAAAAAAGACGGCAACCGAACGACAAGAAGCAACAGACAAGAGCTAAGAGAAGATCAAAGCACTGCAGCGCTGGAAAGAAATAGGGAGCGTGAGAGAAACAATATTACACATAATTTAAGGTTGATAAAATCTTACTCTGTAGAGATCCTACTAGTCAGGGTAGTAACAATTAACCGCTTACATTATTGCTGTCCCAGGTCACAATTTGCTGTGACCTCGGAGTACTTTGTTGTAAGGTTTTTCTACGAGGGGCGCATTGTTGTAAAGGGTTGGCCTTCGTACAGGTAACAAAAGGTAATTTCAAGTAATCTAGAATACTAACCTACAATAGTACTAGTCACAAACTCTGTTGGATTCATTTATGCAATGACAAATATGACACATATCTTATGCGTTGAATTCGTATTCTAGATTCCAAAAATAATAAAATTTCGGTTCAGTTTCTTGGAGTTACCCTGTATAATTAAAGATATTTTTTATTATATCCAAGTTACTGCCCACAGGAGTAAGCGAAAACAAATTCTATGTGTAAATGACAATTAAATAAAAAACTGAGTTGAGAGTAGCAAAACTTACTTTAGAATAGAGCTCATGAGAACTTGATCACCAGTCATGTATCAGTACAAACTTCAGTAGGTAGAAAAGTTTTCAATTATTGGGTTCCATGACACATTACTATACAAACAGCGAAAACTACCAGCAAGCATATATGAAAATTACCTCTCAACTTCCATTTCAACAACCCTAGAGTAAATCTCGTACTGCTATCAAGAATATTACATTTTCTGTAGTGCAAAATTACTTAAACTATCTGGGAAATGAACTTATTTGCAGTGTAGGGCTTTATCAAACGTTTTCGGTGTTTCAATTTTTTTATAAATAATTTGTTTGATGAATCATGATTGCCACTATTCTATCATTTAAATTTTAATTGAAAATTGAATGTCAAACTATATTTTCATTAGACATGTATCAAAATATTTATTTGCAACACGGAAAGTAAATTTTCTCCGCATGCTCTTTCTTACTGCGTACGATTCCGGTTCCGTGCAGCTCCTCCGGTTACCCCGCCGTCATTGTAGCAGCTTTATCAACCTCTTTGACACCGGGGACACCGGAGCAGCTTTGGACGAAGTTTTTCTTCAATATTACGAGCCTGTTAAGATTATGGTGAGCGTTTTCGTCATCAAATGTTCGATTGTTGTCGTAGTTTGGACGACCCAAGCATCAGCCTTCACGCGCCCTTATCGGTCTTAATTGCATAGGTCCATGTTCTCCCATACTAAGCTCCATAATCCCTTAGAGTGGTGCATCCGATCGTACAGCAGCTTCAACTGCTTACGTTTTAAGTCGACTCCGACTTTCTCTGTTAATTGAGTAACATAAGTATATTGCTAATGAGGATCACTTATGTAACGGTAACTTGCAGGACAAAGGCGGAAGATGCGTTACTACTTAACTTTTAACCATATAGAGAAATCATTATTTGCTCATGAAGATGCAATTCGTAGCAGAATTCAAAAAATTATGAACCTATGATATACTCGTGTCATGATAGTAATGATACATTCATAGGTTTGCATATTCCAGGCGATGTATGAGGTATATGTGTTAAGTGTGTGTATCTTACGAGGAACAAGGTATCAAGTGTGGAACGGCGACCGGGCACCGTTTCACAAAAATAAACAATTAACCGAAAGGCGAGCTTAAAGACAGGGGAAACATAAACAGTAGGGTTTGAGAAAGGGCGCGATGAATGATTTCGTGGCTAACGAAAGTGTCAAAACACTTGCAAATTTATTGGTAGAGACTTTGTGACTCTCAAGAATTACGTAGTCGTATAACTCTCAAGTTGATTGAAGAGTGGGCCAGATATAACACAGACGTTTAGAAACCTATTTTAGACCATTGGACAAATAGAGGGATTGGAAAATGGAATAAGATGCGTGAGAGGAGCATAGCTCATATAAAAACGGTAGGAAGGATAGATGAGGGGACTTGGGAACTACATATCTGCGACGATGTTGGCTATTGGAACTAGAGCGACATCTGGATCTAGGGGCATAGGGGGTTTAGGGACACTGTGATAAGAAGGAAAATTAGCGGCATTATTAAGGTGTTATATCGTGAGTGTTAAACATTGTAGCCCATCATCAAATCGAACCTCCAGTGTAAGGGCAAGTTCTAATATTGATATCGTCAATGTAATCGAAGTTAGCGACGTGTTAAATCTCGTTATTCGATGTGAGCGCCCATTGATCAACTAAATTGTTCCGAGTGCATACTTTACCATTCTGCAATTAAGTATGTAATTGATCTGTAATAGTGCACTATTTAATAGGACACCATGTGTGGTTCATATGTCAAAATGTGGAAGATAACTCGCATTTCCCATCCCGTGATATTTAGAATAATATGTATTTCATTTTCTATGTATATCATTATCCCTGCATTTTGCCATTGAAAAGAAATATCGGGAACCTTCCACCATTTCATGTATTCAGAGGATTAGAGTCCCTCTAGTGCGATTACGTACGTTTCTTGCATTTTATTGTATTATTTACAAGTATTAATTGAAATATAGCGGAGGAACAGCATGCAGAAAAACCATGCATTGAAACCAAGGTTACGTAAATTATGAGAGAGAAAAGAACTTTTCACCAATGCAGATTTCACTGTACAATGAAAAGTAGGCAGGAAAAATTTTCCTTTTATATACATTAATTAACCAATTTAATATCAGTTAGACATTACATTCATAATAAAAAATACATATAGCCACACTCGTATGCTCAGTCATAAAATTGACTTCATCTTTTTGAAGCATTTCTAGCAAGCACATCAATCACACAAATATCTTGCATTAGCTGTGAAAACAATTCATTATTTTTGAATCAAAGCCTCAATGATTATAGCGCCGTAAACTTTTCGTTGGCAAATATCGTGTACGCTGGAATTTTTTGGTTGGCTGCAGCGCAGCCTCAGAGCGACAGACAAACAAAAGAACAACGACATCGAGATGGATGGGCCCAGCAGGCGTGCACCGAAGAGGCAATCCCGAATGTCTTTTATCAGAAATTCTGCACTCATTGAATGCTTTTATATGTTAGGTCGCCTTCAGTTTCTTCAACACAAAAGGGGGCGAACATGGGATTCAAAATTCCGGGGGATGAATGTTTTCGCCAGAAAGGCATTTACAATGTTTTTTCGCGATGCTAAAGGAAGTGAGAAAATCATTTTCTCATTCAACAGATCATATGACGACCAAGGCTTTTCTTGGAACTTGTACGTACGTATAAAAAGACAGGATTGTTGCCGAATAACTTATAAGTTCTATGCGGTAAACGCTCGAAGACGACTGTCGGACCAGAGTCTATTCCATTACGAACATGTCACTGACGAGCCGATGGCTTCATCTTACTGATCTGTATACACGTCACAGCGGGAAGGCTGTGACCGCGCCTTAGAGTTGCCAGTCGATGTTGCATGACATAGTATATCTGCTGTTCGTTCTCAAAGAAGAGATCTCGTTAAGTCTGTAATAAAGTGGGCCTTGTTTGTAAGTTATGATGCCAAAATAAAATTGACATTCAAGCAGAGACTCTTAAATCATTTCTCGTCTAATTCGCGCTTCCAATTGTGTCCACAGGAGACGTCACAACTTGCAAGCCAAGTTTCACTGTCAAAAAACTACTGCCACTTAATTGAGTTCTATTGAGAGCACACTCATTATTAATTAGGATGTATTGAAGCTGATAACAATGCCGCTTCTAAATCACATTCGTTAAATAAAACCTATAATCTTATGGGAAGTACACGGGTTTCTAAACGCTCAAAAAAGTACTATAATATACTGAGTTAGCTGGTGCTTGCATGTTCCGAATGCTTAAATCGGTCAGCACTCCTGACTGCAGAGCGATCCATAAGTTTCTTTTCATGGAGGCGATACAGTTCAAAGCCACAATAAAAGTACTGTTACGTGCAAATTTTCCTGAACAATAATATTGATCACAGCCTCTTTTAGCCATCGAAAACCATATAAAAATGTCGTCATAATTGAAGCCCAGTTGAAAGCGAGCACTCGTAAGTGTTTTTATGATCAAAAGTGTAGTAAATCGCTAGAGTGTTGCACCTCTGTGTTTAAAGCTCCCTAAAGAGAATAAGAGTGTTGTTTAAGACCTATGATTAACCCTAATTGCTCCCTACGCTCAGCATAATTGGTTCTTCAGAAATTATGCATGTCATGCTTTCCCTACACAGTACTAAAAACCTTGAAGCAGCTTCAAAGAAATATATTTTACTGCAGACACGCGTTTCTTAACGAAATTCATACAGCTCTACAAAATTCTGAAAGACATTCAGAAAAAATATTCTGAGAGAAATCCCCGTACTTCCAGACACTCCAAAGACACACAGAGGTGAACCTTTGTTAGTAGTAAAAAGAAAAACTCTCAGTTAAGATACTTTTTTAACGAATCGGCTTTTTTACAAAGTGAGGATTATACATTTTTGTATAATCCATTTGTAAAATGGATTATGCATTTTTAAACTGGAAGTTATAGTGCAGTGAAGTTCTGACCTGATGAGGAAGCAACTGGAACAAGTTAATCCGCTTTCATTTAAAGGATTATATTTTCGGGGGAACTCCAATTTATGTTGAGGGAAAAGTTCAAACCAACAAATTATCTGCTACTTTAATCCTTCGTGTTTGTTTCTACATAAATTGGAGCGGTAGTTGCTAAACAGGAGATGAATGCGTACCTTAATAAGTTGGTGAGCAGCAATGTAAATTTATGGTGAGGGAAAACCACACGCATTGAAGTACGTGAATACTCGTTTAAAATAACTTTTTTAAGTTAAAGGATTACTTACACTCGTGTAAAAAAATCTACAATATCGGTCTTTAGTGTGTAATCTAGCAATAACGCATTTAGTGTCTTGATATAACACAATTTGTTAAAGCGTAACCCGTGTTCTTCTCACTCAGTTTGCCAGTGGAAATTAGATCCTCTCAAGCTTAAATATGGACCAAGTGCTTCATGGTCTCTCAATGGAACCATGCAAAAGAAAATTGTCACTCTAATTTTAAATACTACGTATTCCATTGCATTACTATTGAATTGATGAAAGAGTTCATTCCGAGCTTAGCATTAATTATACACTTACAAACTTTTTTTTGCCATCCTGCCTTTTGCTATAGGAATAGAGGTATTTATAATTAAAATACATAGCATTTAAAAGAGTTGCATTGTTATTTTCTCATTGCTTCCAAAGCGGGCGATATCGATGAGGCATATAGTTTCTTTTAATATCTGCATACTTTAAAGCCAAAAAGTTGAGTTCAAAGACTGAGTGAAGAAATGTGTATGCTTTCTCTTTTTTTAAAAAGATGTTATTACGAATGTTCAAGGAATTATTAAACTGAAACTTTTGATCATTGAGAGAAATACAGATTTGCTCAATGTTGATTAAAATGTGTTTGTGCGTCGACCAATTTGTAAAGGCAGACTCAACTCTCAGGACCTCGAGTATCGCAAATTTAACCATCACAGTAACTTCTGATAGATATGCAGCTACTCAATTTGCATTTGCCTCGTGCGCGCCGCTCAGTTCTGATTGCTCAGTTTCTGATTGCCCTAGTGGTAGGTGTACGACCACTGACTTCTGTTGATTAACGCACGCACGTATCAGGGATTGATGTAACTCAATGTTTATAGCAATCAAACTCCTTATTCTCTCGCCGACGGAGACTTTGTCGAAGCCTTGAAGCTTCCCTCCTTGCCCAAGAAGGAGATTAGTCCTTGTTTCCTCATGTTAACCAAATTGCAGCAATCTTACGCGACGATTCATTTAGTTCTGTGCGAGTCCCTTGGCTGTGCCCTTTTTATCTTCTATTCCGTTTGAATGCACATGCTTGCAAAGTTGTCTTGAGCGGATAACACTGACGCAATTAGACCACGGCATGTACTCTTATCGTTTCCGTATCCCCATCACGCAGAAGTAAACCATAATTAGAGGTACAGTATTTGAAATCTTTTAGGACGCTCTCTATTGTTAGATTTTGTTTTACTTTCTTTTCTTATTCCCTCAATCGCAATTAATAATCCATGTTGTTGCATTGTATCAAAATTCATTTTGCGAAATTGTTATCTTTTACACCGTAGAGTCCATTTGATAAGAGCTGGATAGTGCTCGTAATTGTTGGTTATTGATGCTCTTTTTTCCAGCGATTTAGAGCCTCATATGTTAAGTAGCAGTAAAGCGCAATTCTGTTTTTATTTGAAGTTGAACTGAATTTAGTGTTTTGTTCAACAATACTGTTCTGAAACAGTCTTCAAAATATTAGCTTAGCTTAAAAATCTTGCTTTTCATGGCACCATCTCACTGTGCCCATTTGAGATAGTGATTCTTTTCTATTTCAGCGGACCCTTTTTTCCTCATTTTTTCTTGTAAAATAAAATAATTTTATTCAATCTACCCTGCAAATTTCTTCAAGAAGCATCCTTGTTTCTATTATATTTGTCTCCGTTACATGAAGACTCAGTCTTAATCAATGAAACTTGTTGAACCATCACCAGCTTGGTCGACTGGTGAGCGAATCTGCTTGCCAGCGGGAAGACCCGGGTTCGAATCCCGCTGCCGACATGGTTGACGCGGCTAGAAATACGGCATGGGACTTGGGTAAAACAACCGAATAATTATCGAAGTAATTATCCGACCCAAGAATGGGCCCGAAGGTTCGTTCCTATAGCCTCATTCTATTCTATTCTATTCTAATCATGTTAACTGGCTGGAAACGTGTGACTTTTCTGGTCAATTCGCATTCTTGTTTGACGCATATAGTAACAGCTGTGCATATTTCAGTGTATTCCTACCATCAACCACTATCTCTCTTTACTCATGTGCTATTATTTAACCCTATATGAACCATTGGCGTTTATAAAGGACGTTAGAGATAATTCGCTTTGTCCCTATATTCTAAATGCTTCGTTCAAAAGTTTGCTAAATTATAATCTATAAGAAACTAGTCAAGATTGATGATAATTTCCGTACTATTTTGTTTAATTAAAAAATAGTTTGGTTGTTGTAGGGAAAAAATACAAATTCAAAACCAAAAAAAAATGCTGCCAGACCTTGGCGCCTTTGCTTGTCCTGCGTAAAAGATCTCTTGAAATTAGGGAAGTCGGGCAAGAATGCCTACGTTATTTATTGCCATTTCTTACGAGTGTAAAATAGCTGTTGAAAATAGGTCAAAGCATGTACCAGGTATTGCGACGTTGCTGGCTAGTCTGTGTGTCCTCAACATGTTCACTACATTGATCAGTTGTAGGCAGGCGTACATGCGCCTACTTTCTGCGTAATTTTTTGTTCAGTTCTGCCCGTGGAGTGCAGTGCGCGTCTGCCCCCCTGGCCCCTCGTGCTGTGAAATCTGCACCAAGGTGTGCAATTATCGTTCTTTATCTCGCAGGTCCTCCACATTCACTTACAACTACTTTAACTCCTGCAAATGCACTTGCCATGGCACTATATGACCTCCTTTGCGTCGTATGGGCAAGATTGAATGGCCTAGATGGAGCTTGAAACAATTGAGAAACGTATTCACTTGTTCTAGTCCAGCTTCCCAGCAGTCCTACTCTTGTAAAGGCGACTGAGCAACACATGCAAAAAGTTTCCGGGTATTTCTCCACTGCAACAAGTGCATCTGGGTACACCAGTAGAGTTAGAGCGAGGAGGTGACTATAGCCCCTTTATTTAAATGGAACACTCAAAAAATATTAACTTGCATTATATAAATAACATTCGTCAAAATTCAGTTTGTCTCCCGCAGTGTGACGGATTCACACTCTTATTCGTAAGCATTCATGCTGCAAGTTTTTCTTTCAAGCGCACACGGATTATACGAGGTCAGTTTTTTCAACCTTCGATGGGCTATTAAAATAGGCAAATTTACCTAACAAAATAATTTTATTACCAAAAGTAATGCAGAGTCTTAATAATTTCTCCACATAATTGGCAAAACGAATACAGTCTGATTGCCTGAGGTATGGGCAATTGATAATGGCTGCTACGATCGATGCTCCCACCAAATGTGACTTACGAAATGTGATAAGTTTTCTGCAAGCAGAAGGACGTAGTGCTTTCGTAATCCATCGCATAATGAACCAAGTGTACTGTGACAACTTTATGAATGAAGGTATTGTACGGGAATTTTGTGGAAAATTTAAAGAATAAACCCGTGTCCACCTTCTTCTGTGACGTCTATTCGCCCTTCTTTAAATTTTCTACACGAGCTGTATCTTTTTTGGTGATTATGTAGAGAAATAAACAAGACCCTGCTGTAATTTTGGTAGCAAATAATTGCGTTATGCAAGTTTGTCTTTTTTTATAACCCATCGGAAGTTGAAAAAACGGTCATCGTATATCATATTTTCCCACGGCACACATTCGCTTGAGCTATTTATTCTGTTGTTTCTATCTTAATGGCATCACGTTATTAGTTATGATAATTGTCAGTATGATAATCCATCTGGTAATAAAATTCATGAGCTGCTTCAATTACAATGAGAAATATTGAAGGAATTTTCAATGAAACTTGTTGAATTCCTCCATCCGTTGAAGCTTTCAATGCCAGTTTTGGAAATCAATTTCACATGTTGGAACCTGGATTTCTTCTTTCGAACTGTAGCACGCACTTGCTGTGTCAGAAAAATGTATTTTCGATGTGTTTTTATGTCAAAATTAAAGTAATTATCTATGAACCATGAAAGAAATTACTTCATAGTTCGTACTTCAGCTGAAAAGGAAATCGTAATTGATAAGCATTGAATCGTGTTTAATCGTATCGAATTGTATAAATTGCACTTATCAGCATTTATTCGTTTAAAATCATTTTTGATCGTATTAAATCTAATTAACTCACGTAAAATAGTGCAAGCTCGTAATCATATGATAACTCCAGGCGTTGCAGAGAACTGAGTGCAGCGCAGCTCATGCATCCAAAATCCCGCCCCTTTGAGAGTTTCATATCCCGCTTATGAAATAATTGAAAATTGTTCTTGAATATCATATAAAATATTTGAGTGTAAATTCCTTGAAGGATGTCTTGTGCTCTGATTTATGCAGTATAATTATTAGAATATTTGAAGTAGAAAATTTGTTGGGACTACGAAGGAATAATTTGGAGCTCTAGAGTCCATTGCAAGTACATGTGCACATACACCTTAATGATATACATACGTAGCTCGTCGTGGAGGGTACTCTTGTAACTCCGGAGCCAGTATTGTGGAAGAAATGCACGTAACTTCAAAACTGAAGGTGAATTTTTCTAAATATGGATGCTCTAATTGAGTTCACACATGTTCAGAAATTCCTTACTTTGTTCCAAATTTTGCAGCGATATTATGTTCTTCCGATGTTCTGGGTTGAACTACGTCCTCAGTAGGTTGGTAGTAATAGAATAGAATAGAAGAATAGAATAGAATGAGGCTATAGGAACGAACCTTATGGCCCATTCTTGGGTCGGATAATTACTTCGATAATTATTTGGTTGTATACCCAAGTCCCATGCCGTATTTCTAGCCGCGTCAACCATGTCCGCAGCGGGATTCGAACCCGGGTCTTTCCGCTCGCAAGCAGATTCGCTCACCAGTCGACCAAGCTGGTGATAGGATTTATTTATTAGGATTTATTTATTCAGCATATATATTATAAATATGAATTTTGCTATTGACAAATAACACGTATGTTTTCTTCCATTCTCGTGGAAGGCTGAGGATTTAAGACAAGTATTTTCAAAAGTTTACAAGTTTCATTTCGTAAAATCTGTATCTCTAAACAAGACGTCATATGCAGGGTCTCTTTAAAATTCATAGAAGCGAGTGTTCGTTCATTGCAAGCTCCTATCATTATTTATTTTTGTTTCTCATACACTTTGCAAGTCAAAAGCAAGTTCAACGCTTATGCCACACCTTCGACAAACATGAGGCATCGGGCGACTGTGTTTGGCCACCACTTGTATACGTAATTATATGACTTCGAACAACCAAACTTGGCATATTTCTGCATGTCGGAGTCAACAAAATGTTTGAAGGAACTTAGTACGACAAGCCGAAATAAAAAAGTCCGCTCAACAAAAAGTTCCTTCGATATTTGTGTAGTGACTTTGACCATATGTATTGAAGCATTAAAAGGCTTTGTTATTGACAAAGACATGCTAGATGGTGGGCTACGCTGGATCAATTAAAAAGGTGTTGCTGACGCTGCCTTGTAATTGACGATTGGTTTGGGTGAAAACATAGCCTGGCCCTCATCTTGGATGAATGTAATTATTTTGAATGGAAACTATTGAATGTAATGACTTTTACCTACGGAGGGCTTCGGCAAAAGAGATGTTTTGTAATGGTTAGCTGCTGAAAAATAAGAAACGTGTTTGTTCAAGTTTGTTTTGGGAGACAAATACTCTTACTCCAAGCGCAAATTAAAAATTTGCTTGAAAACTTGCTGGCAATCATTCATATTATTTCCCTATGCAGTTTTGCATGTATGAACAGAGCTTCTTCTGTTCACTGAAAGTTTTAATTTTTTTACGATGTACAAAGAACAGAAATGCAGTATTATGAGCAGTAAGTCTCGTTTCTGAACTAAATTGCTCTGGATATGAGATTTTATCACTTGGAAATCGGTTTGACGAATGCTTTGCTTCGATGCATAATAATTATAGAGGGAAATTTTTACGATAGGCTCACTTTTATTAAAAACTGCTAAAAAACTAAGTATTTGTTGCAGGTTTTGAAAATTGATTGTCATTGTCCACTCAGACGTTCTTGATTGTCTACGCAGACATGCCTCATTGTCTACTCAAACATTCCTCATTGTCTACTCAAACATTCCTCTTTGTCTCTTCAGACATTCCTCTTTGTCTACTCAAACATTCCTCTTTGTCTCTTCAGACATTCCTCTTTGTCTCTTCAGACATTCCTCATTGTCTCTTCAGACATTCCTCATTATCTCTTCAGACATTCCTCTTTGTCTCTTCAGACATTCCTCTTTGTCTATTCAAACATTCCTCATTGTCTCTTCAGACATTCCTCATTGTCTACTCAGATATACTTCAATCAGTTGTTTCTTATCGTTTACCC
>VCRD01000053.1:556474-584533 GCA_006783055.1 Trinorchestia longiramus
TCCCTCCTTCCCTCCCTCCCTCCCTCCTTCCTTTCCCTCGTGCATTGCGTAGAGCCGGAGCAGACCTCGCCATAAATGGACTATCTCTTTAACGAATTACTTACATTATCTAAATTGTGAACGCCCACGCACCGTCAGTTCGAGCGCTTAGCTGCTCAAATGACAATTATATTCATGCAAATTAGTGCAATTTACTGCATGTCGCTGGTTCTTCAGATTAAATAATCAGAAAAATTGCCATGCTAAATTCAAAATACTTGTGTTGAATAACCGTAATTCGAGTTCTAACGTTAAAAAAGTCACGGTAGGTAAGATATCATTGTCTGAAAACGAGTAGGACCAACTTGAAGTGTTGGCAGGTTTTCAAAGAGCAAACGCCTTGTGAATTAATTTTCTTCGCTGGCGACCGCTTCTTGCACCAGCGACTCGCCTTCACTATCATCACGCGCTTGTCGCACAAACTTGTATCCAGGATACTGCGGAACACGCGCATGTCGCACAAACTTGTATCCAGGATACTGCGAACGTAATTAATGTCACAAAATTGGACAGGGTTTCAGTCTCGGTGTTAGATTATCATTGCGCTTTATGGTCTTCAAAATTGGGATTGTTCCGCAGTTGTCACATTCTTGCGTCGGAGGAAATGTTCTTCGGAAATGATAAGAAATGTGACTTTACTCTTTTATTGCAGTCCCTCGTCTGACAATTATATGCAGATAATTATTCTAGCTTAGTTATTACACACACGTCAGCACTTAGTACCTGTGGTGTAGATGGTCGTATTTAAGAACATTAAAAGTTGTCAACGTTTAACTCTTGACGGGACCTCATTTAATATACTGCTAATTTTTTTAAGGTTGTTCAGTAATAATATTTACCATAGCATCTAATTCACTTGTAAATTGTGTCAATACGCATTCTGTATCACTGGATTTATTGAATACTGGCATCTGAACTCACGTTTAAATATTCTTGGAATATCTTATTTCAATGTAATGAAAATCTTTCATGCCTCTCAGATGTTGATCATCTTTCACTGCTTGAACCTGGAGGTATTTTTTCCGTGTCATTTAAAATGTTTTGAAAATTAGAAAGTGCTTTTACATCACGATTTAAAAGATGTAGGTAGAGGGAATAAAAAGTAGTCGAGAATACGATGAAAAAAAAATGTATTGACAGGAAAACGACGTAAAGAGAACAGGAACTCGACTGACTGCTCAGTGAATGCTGGGTAGCGGGAATTCTTTTTAACTTTTGCATCTGAAGAACGAAATGAACATTTATTTACAAACTGATTATTATGGGGTAACAAATTAGCAGAAGAAGCTTGTGTTCCTGACGAGCTGCCTGTGGTATTTAAATAAAGTCGAGTTCGAGCGCTGGCTCGTGACCAGTTGAGCTGCAATATGTCGTCATGCATCGCACTCAGCCCTAGCATGTTTATGTCCGAAAAATTGTTTAAAGAAATAAACTTCATCTTTATTAAAAAAATTCATAATGGAGGGTAAACTCCATTATGAACAAATGTCAGGAAACAATCGTTTTCGGCGCATGTGATTTACGTATTGTACTTTTATTTGCATTGGGACAAAAAAATATCCCCTTTCCCGGTGCACACACTTTCTTACGCCACAAAACCTAAATGCGTCATTAAAAACATAGGAATTACTTCTCTCAGTTCTGTCAATATATTAAGAATTGATGTCAGGCTATTTGTTAGAATAGAATAAGGCAATAGGAACGAGCCGTTTGGCCCATTCTTGGTTCAATACCGAAGTCCCATGCCGTCTAAAGTAAAGGGGGTTCTATATAAATGAAGTGTTTGTACAAGCGATATTTTCAAGCTGTTTCATTGGCGTCGGTTAAGCCGATGTCTTTTAATATGAAACGTAACTGTCCCAAACTTGTCATTGATGTATTACAGAAACGGAAGAGTTCTCGGAAATATTGCCATGCAATAACCAAGTCACAAATTAACTGCAAAAAGAACAATATCTTCACTAACATCTCTAAGCAACGACGTAAACATTAAGTTGCAAAAACGACTTTGAACTGGAAGCAGAACTTTTTCGAAATGTCGTTACCCACACTAGGAAGTTCTCTCCTGTAATTTTGCTTGTGCTCTTCTTTCATTTGAGTACAAGTGTGCTACACCATGAATGTACATACTTCATTTCCATGCATTGAAATACATGACCACTCCAATACCTCCCTGTACTACAGTATGTTCAATGCTGTTGTCTCTGAATAAGAACACAAACTTTCGTTCAGCTTGTGCTTGGAACCTCACTCCAGCTGAATGTGAAGAAACTTGTTTAACTTGACAAGCTTGCGGGTTGCTTACTACCTTGCCGCCCCGCCCTCTTTGCGTGCGACGAGCTGCTTGCGTGTTACAGCTCTGCGTCGGTGCGAGATAATTATTAACCTTTAATCACGCTGGTTCATCTTTTTCACGCCCTCAATTAGAGGTCATTCCATGGGCCATTCTGACCGATGAGGCTGCAGCTAGTTGGCAGCTACCCGACGTACTTCAAATATACTGTATCTCGCCAATTTTCTTCAACACCAAAAGTAAATTAGTAGCATGTGCTGTTTACGACTGCAAGTTATGGAGCAAATTCCCTTAACTTGTCACTTGACATTATATACTTGTCACTTGACATTATATACTTGTCACTTGACATTATATACTTGTCACTTGACATTATATACTTGTCGCTTGACATTATATACTTGGCACTTGACATTATATACTTGGCACTTGACATTATATACTTGGCACTTGACATTATATACTTGGCACTTGACATTATATACTTGGCACTTGACATTATATACCTGTCACTTGACATTATATACCTGTCACTTGACATTATATACTTGGCACTTGACATTATATACTTGTCACTTGACATTATATACTTGTCACTTGACATTATATACTTGTCACTTGACATTATATACTTGTCACTTGACATTATATACTTGTCACTTGACATTAAATACTTGTCACTTGACATTATATACTTGGCACTTGACATTATATACTTGGCACTTGACATTATATACTTGGCACTTGACATTATATACTTGGCACTTGACATTATATACTTGGCACTTGACATTATATACTTGGCACTTGACATTATATACTTGGCACTTGACATTATATACTTGGCACTTGACATTATACACTTGGCACTTGACATTATACACTTGTCACTTGACATTATACACTTGTTACTTGACATTATGTACTTGTCACTTGACATTATGTACTTGGCACTTGACGTTATGTACTTGGCACTTGACGTTATGTACTTGGCACTTGACATTATGTACTTGGCACTTGACGTCATATACTTGGCACTTGACGTTATATGTTTGTCACTTGACATTATATAGTCATTTGTAATGTTTGCATTATTCTATACGAGTTCATAATCAGATTTAAACATGACCTATTGTCAATCTACTAAATATTTCTCTCGTCTTTATTCAGTTCATTAGAACGTCAAGACTGTAACGAACAATTTTTGAAACCACTCATAAAGTATCGGATAACAAATTTACTGCATTTTCTATAATTCTAAACTCAACTTTGAACTCTTAATTAAGTACAAAATGATAACTTGGACGTCAGCAATGAACGTACATTGCAACGTCATTCTTCAATGGTTTCATACTCCAAAGAAATATGTCATGTTTATCAATAAAATAAATACTATAGCTTTTCAGAATAAAATTTTACTTAACTTGCAGATAATTGGATTTTGCTTGCTTAGTCTTTTTGTAATTACAGAGAAGTAGATTGATTTTCCAGTATTGTACACGTGCTCGGTTAACTAGGCTCATCAATCAAATAGATTACTGACTACTAACTGTTGCATCATGAAGAAGAGAGGCAAGAAAAAATAAAAACAAATTATCAGCTATAATGAATCGTTAAGGGGCAAGTAATGCAAGAGAGAGGAGACAAGAGTTATTGAATTTACCTGCATGTACTATGTCTTTGGAACTGCCGATGCGAACATCATTGCCTGGTTCGCAATATACCACTGCAATAAGAACTGATGCTCAGTGGCAATAACTCATTCGCGAGCTCGTATCAAATTGGCTCATCGGGACAGTGAGAAGTGCACCACGACGCCTTTGTGAAGATCTTGGACCTTCGAAGTACCCATCTGCGCTGATCTCCATCATGGCCGCAAGCGCGGGAGTGGTGGTCGGCCTGGCCCAGGAAACTTCACTTTTGATCACCTAAAGTTCACTTACCATAAAAAAGTGCTGCCCGACCTCTCTCCATTTAAGGCTCTGCATGCCAGTGTTAGCAAAAAGCATGCGCTTGTCCACTAAATATTACTCAGAAAAAAATCACATCGCCAGCTTGCGTGCATTCTGATTACGCACGGGCTGATTTGGCATGAATGCTCGGCTTGTAAGTCGAGTTTCTTCACATTTAACAAGCGTAGTAAATAGTTACTTCAGAATTTTATGAACGATTTTCCTACAAACTTATGTGAAAGGCTAATATAGGTAGATTCAAGACACTGCCAATGCACTACATTGTAAAATTTTATTACCTTCATGTGAGCTAAACTACAGGCATTAAACTTGTTGCATATTTTCGGCTTACCGTTCACAAACTTGAGTTATCAGATCTACGAACCTGACAGGAGTACACTTAATATTCGTTCTCATTATCCCGATCCCTACATGGAAACTATTTTAAAAGGGTTGATTCATTTTATTTTTGTTTTTCAAATGTTTTTTGAGCCCACACCTACACATAGTCATTCTTATGAAGGATCTTATTGTTCTGCTTGCATACAAATTTTATATGTACGTCTCTTGGTGTAAAGTTTTCAAATTTACAGATCAGGAGATCGCTATCGATCTTGCAAAGGGTGCCATAAGGAGAAAGTTGATATCATCTTAAAGGAAGCGTAAAAAACTACAGACCTGATTATATGTATGTTTACAGAGGGCTGAATATCGCCACATGTATGCTCATTCCTTCAAACTTTAGGACTACCTCATAGATTTAAGTGACATTACAAGATTTTTCTAAGAAGTACAAATTTTAATGTCATATTTTGAATTAGAGCTCTTCATAGTTTGAGTTCGGGTGATCAGTTATGAATTCATGTAACATGTAATTGATTAAATGAATGAATTAAGTGTAATTCATGTAACTCTTTCTTCTGATCACCTATGTCCATCTGAAGGAAAGAGAACCATTTTTACTGAACTTTATACAGATTCATTAAAGGGATACAGAAAATAAATTTTAACTCCCGTATGGGTAGAAAACGCTGAAGTTGATTGTTCTTCGAGATTTTTGGGGGACGTGGTGCCCATGTAGGTTCCTTTGAGCATTTGCATGCGGTTATTTTCGTAGCAACAGTCGTCTGTGTTTCATGTTATGATTTTTCGGAGTCTCGGTCACTGCTTAATTCTATGAATCTTCTTGTCTTTCACTGGCACATTTCACTAACTCAGTGACGTTACTGGCATGACGCTCATTGCGTTACACTGCATCATCTTTTGCTGCCCAGCAGTCAATACACTTGGAAGATTTTGCTAAAAAAACTAAAACACCGACGAAAATATTGCAATTTTCCTGCTGAAAGAATTCGTTTCATGACTCAGTACTGAAGACTCATAATATGTTCACTCGTAAGTGTTGAGTATAATATTCAGATTGAAGAATAAGAATATTGATGTATGGATATCGGATTCACTGGTGCGCAATCTGCGCTAGTTCTGTACACTAAAATTGCTCGTGACAGCGCGACGGCAGATAAGACTTGATAGATAAGGACGATGACTCTGCACTTCTTATGGTCCATCGTTAAGGTTTTCTTGCCCGAGAAACTGAAGCTCTAGAGAAAAGGCACACCTACACCCACTAGACAAGTGTTAATGCGTCGACTGGAAAGAAAAGTTCACCTTTCCTTTACCAAATGCATGCCAGAAGTAGAATATTGATGGCGTATAATCGCTTATTTGTACGAGTATTGACTTGATACTGTTCTTGTGAAAGAAGCTGAGTTGTAGCGTGATATAACTACAAAGGCTTAATTTGTTGTGCAGCAAAGCGTACATGTTGAGACTGACAATACTATGCCTACATAGAGAGGTCTTATACCGAAGTGAAAAACTAATTTCGGGAATAGGAACCTGTTGATCGTGTCAAATATTCTTGGTTTTGCATTTATTACAATGAGGTGCATTGTGTATTTCATCAGTAATTCACTAATTTTGCCTTAGACTACCTTCTAACCTTCCAAATCGCACTTTTCGCTCTGATTGGTATTCAGATAAATTAAATTTCTTCTAATGGCAGTTTTCAAAGAATATACTTGCAATCTATAAACGTTTACATGATATTTTCAATTTTATAGCAGCCCTCTAGAAGAGCTGAATGCACTGCAGGAAGCTGTTCTCCAGCAGATCTCAAGACTTGCAACTTGGGACTGCGCATTTGGAAGGAACCTAAGGGACTTCTATCCTGTCCCTCGTGGGATATATAGAGTAGGACTCCTCAGCTCCTCATGGGATGTGCAGAGTAGGAGAGTAGGACTCCTGAGCTCCTCATGGGATGTGTAGAGTAGGAGAGTAGGACTCCTGAGCTCCTCATGGGATGTGTAGAGTAGGAGAGTAGGACTCCTGAGCTCCACTCGATAAGGATACTAATAGCACTCGTCTTGCTAGCGTGGCATAGAGAAATAGCGCTCTTCAATGACGTATTTAACTTTTAATTGTTGCAGGACCAGCAACAGTTGATGCATAGTCCGCTAAGAGTTAGAAGTTTCCCATGCTATGAAAACTCAAAACTGATTTTCCATGCAGTGATCTCCTTACTTCAACAAAACTTCAGTCTAAACTTGTATAAAATTATGTTTTTAATGAACATTTCGTGTGTTTCGGTAGAGGCAAGATATTGTTTATCAAATTTCATGTGATAGTCATTATGCGGAACTCGAACACAAGGTGCGAGAAGGATTGAGGAACTTGCTCGTTAAAATCAATGAGCAAGACAGTAATGAAGTTTGTACTTCATCCTTTTAGCTGTTCGCAGAACTTCCGAGGCTGCAGGCATTGGATCACCAACATCGCTTTAAAAACAAGTGCGATTATTGATATTAAGGGAACTATGAGCACAATGCACGGCGACCAAACGGAGTGCGTAGATTGGGTTCACAATGTTCCGTTGAATAAATTCCGAAGCTGCTGCACAAAGATACTCCTGGTTAATTTTACACGATTCTTGACACGTTGCATTGTTCGTAATTAACTACTGCAAGTTCACCATCGTGCAGTGGAGTAACACATAGGTTATTTATTCGAGGATTAAAGCTTTGTCTGGATTTTGTTTCAGTTTTGTCGATATTCAATTAATTTCTTCGCTTGGTGGTCCCGAAATTTTCAGTTACACTGTTTGTAGGTCACTAGGTATTGAAGTTTTTAGTCAGCACTTTTAATGGTATTGGATCAGAGCATGAAAGAACAATTCTGTATGTGAGAATTCCTTGTATTTTTAGGCTTGTGTATTGATGCTTACATCCCTACTCTGCCATACGTGATGTGTGTGGCTTCGAGCTGACTAGATTTAGGTGATAAAATAATTAAAAATCCTTACTACAATGTATACATTTCCCGCGGACTTGGTCAATTTGTACATAATTACTAGCACCATATTTCTTTATTTCGATGTGATTGTAGAAGAGGTTAGTATGCACGCATGAACTGATTTTGAACTGAGCAGGTAAAATATTGAGGTCAACTCACCATCGAATTTAACGAAGACAAGCTTATCTTTCATAATTGCTCTAATTTGGCGATAAATACACCAAAAAGATGTACAACCACGTGATTAGCTCAACTAAAAGAGAAGAGTATGACTTAGGTGCCAAGTAGACCCTGCAGACCAAGTTACCTGACTTTCAACTCGACCCATCAGTAATTTATATTATCTTTTCGTCCCGGTAGAGACAATTTGTATTACAAGATTTATAAAATTTTAGTAATTCTGCAAACAGCACCCTCAAAATAATTCACGTTTAAATTAAAGCTTATTCGAAAATCATTTCGTCGAAAATTCGGAGTATTTTTCCGTAAATGGATATCAAATCTTCCGTGGAGGATCTATGGGAAGAATGCATCTTACTTTGCCCCTTCAATAAAGAATTCAGCGTGACAGCCTGTCACAGAGATGCAGAAATAAATTCATTGATAGAATGTAGCCTTCCTCGTTTGCCTTGTTCGCTCTCCTTGTTTTAGGCTTTACAGTGGGTCATCCTAGGAACTCTTAAGCCGCTGTCTCATTGTCTACTGTTTTGCTTCTTCCTTGAAGTCAAGTACTGCTCAAATTTCTTTGTACAATCGTACATATAGCTTTGAGTTTTAAAGTTCATTTATATTAGTGTATCAGTGTAGAAACAATTTCGATTCGTTTTTCCAACAAAGCAAAAGCGTCAGGAGGGCAGAAGCTTCAAGGATTCGATACATCAAGATAATCGATTTATCTTTCTATGGTGCATGTAAAATTAACATATGCAAGGCCTACAAAATATTTGTGATTCAAGAAAATGTGTAAGGGTCATCTTTAACTGACAATAAATTCAACACAACAAATCCAGCGTGATCATTGTTGATTGTATTTGGAGAGTTTCATGCACAAAATTCTTAAACTGATGAAAATTTTGTGCTGCAGCAACAAGCTTTGCTCGACCTGACCTCCTCGGACACTCCACAGGCCTCGAAGATCAAGGAATAATTTTTTGTCTTTTTAAAATCAAATCTCAGTTGATGTTCTACGTCGCTGGCATCAAATTGTGCAGCTCCTAATCTCCAGTGTTTGTTAGATCCTGGCATGTACAACTTTCAAAAGTAACCTTGAGTTTTATAGCCTCTTTTAGTTATTTAGCTATGAAATAAGCATGAGAAAAAGAGGTTCAACATGTAAAAGTTTCTGGAGCTTTTGATGCTTTGGAAATAAGAAAAAATATAAAGAATATGGTAAGTACTAAATGAATTGATTCAAAGAAACCGAGAACAATTTGTCAGCACGAATACAATATTTCATTAATTAAAATCGGCCTCTAATTAGTTTACATGATTGGAAGTCTACATGATTTTATATCCCAGATATTTAAAACTGACGTTCCTCTGACCAGCTGCAAGTCCTGCAAAATTTAGCGATTCAGCTTCTTATTTTACACTGTTGTGTACATCATCGCTAATTTTCATGTTGCTAAGAATTCTAAGACTTTGTCTTGAGGTGCACGCTAGGGATGCTCCAGGGATGCTCCAGGGATGCTCCAGGGATGCTCCAGGGATGCTCGAGGGATGCTCGAGGTTTTGGGATGCCAATTTTCGTCTTAATCATTCTGGTCACCATGAAGCATTTTATTTTGAATTTGGTTATGAATTTTGAAAATACTGAATATTTTACTAATCACTTCTTGTGCTGGAGTAGTAAACCTGTTTCCACAACACCTGGTACTGCTCTAAAACTCTGGAATATTCTACGAAGCAGTTGACAAAGCTTCGAAAATTGACTGCAAATAGACATTTTTGATCGATCCCGTCGCTACTTCGTGTCTCGCAAAGTCGCTTTTGTGCATCCATTTCTGTCCGACTTTACAAGTTTCATTAAGAGGCGATATTCCCGCTAAACATAACTCAATATTTTATAATATTCAAGTGTTTGAGTCCAGTCTAGCAGAAATTACGAATATTTTGAAAACGAATACAAATTAAGCTCGAGTTTCCTGACGCTATTCCAGTGACAGTTGTGTTAGTGATGTCTGCGACGTGCTTTAAGAGTTTACTTTATAAAATAAATCTATGGGTGGGATGTAGGGTGCTCTTTGAACAGCTGTGTTCTGCTACGTAGGTGCTATGGCCCGCTACTCCGAACAGCTGTGTTCTGTCACTACGAACAGTTGTGTTCTGTGGCTACGAACAGCTGTGTTCTGTCGCTACGAACAGCTGTGTTCTGTGGCTACGAACAGCTGTGTTCTGTGGCTACGAACAGCTGTGTTCTGTGGCTACGAACAGCTGTGTTCTGTGGCTACGAACAGCTGTGTTCTGTGGCTACGAACAGCTGTGTTCTGTCACTACGAACAGCTGTGTTCTGTCGCTAATAACTGCTCCTTTTGTGACGGCAATGAACTGTTTTATCACACCGAACAATTGTCTACTGTTAAAGTCATACAAAACAGTGGCCACAGACCTTGAAAAGAGTTGATGCTACTAAAAAGAATAGTTTGTTATTTTACGTACAAGAGTTCATGTTTTACGTACAAGTGTTTCTTAAGACAACTTTGCATTCAATGTACAACGGTTCATTACTTTCGTATGCGTTAGCTTCACAAGAGTTCATAGAACGCGAAATACGTTCGGTCGGAAGTTTGTTTGCTGTAAGAGATACGCTTGAATCTCAACCGTACGTTTGAGATTCAAAATTTTCGCTGATCAAAAGTTCACTCTAATAAAATTGAAAGCTGCAGATTTTATAAACATTTATTCTAAAAACCAAGTTAACGTGTATTATGATTGAAATAAAACATAAGGCACCCTGTGGAATGATCTTAATTTCTAGCTTCTATTCCCGCCTTGTGCAAGATTTCAAAGATATTGAGTCGTGGCAGTAGTTTCCTTAATTGTTGGGAGTGCTAAATTACGATAAATTTCACCCTTGATCATCGCAAACACAAGAAAGGCTTGTGAATAGCCGTGTCAGTTGCTCGTTCTCCATCACTCTCTCGTGCTCCATCACTCTCTCGTGCTCCATCACTCTCTCGTGCTCCATCACTCTCTCGTGCTCCATCACTCTCTCGTGCTCCATCACTCTCTCGTGCTCCATCACTCTCACGGCCAGTTTTTGCTGGATGAGCCAAATGGTTTCTAAGCACAGGCTTCAAATTACACGCCATCATTTTATATCGGAGCCTATGCTGCTTTGCGTGCTTTACTGGAGATGGAGCGGCAGATTTAGGGCACATAAACCTTATGAGATTTGATGAAAAAGCCTCAACACAATGCAGCTGCTGCTGAACTGACGTGAAGTTACCTGCTGAATGGATGGGCTGGAACCCCTGCACGGAGGGAAAGTCCAGGAGCTGTGGGAGTCCTGCAAGGTTTGGTTCCCTCATCTTTCTGGGCCGAGTGTGTTTATTAATATTGTCCAACACTTAATACCGAGATATACCTCACTGCAGGTCAACTTTTTCATACTATAGTACGTGAATTTAATGCAGTGAACATTAGTCAGAACACGTAGGTACTAAATAATTAGGTTCTTGTTCTTTTGTCAAATTAAATTTGTGAGTTGAGAACGTCAGCTTATGAAGCAACACGCTACAACCAAAACAGCTTTTTTTGATTGAGATTTTATGCATAAAGAAAATTCAGAGAGTATAAAGGACTCTGAGTCCATGCTCGTAGTTAAGTGCTGTCGAAATTGATGTGTAGTCTGACCGAACAAGACACTTTATCTGTATTTGGTTGTTACTGCAACTCCGAGGAAGAACTTCTGTTTTTGATTTTTACCCAAATGCTGACTTCAATTACGGTTAACTTCTCTGTATCTTTTGAAGAGATGTTCTATAAATTCATGCAACATCTAAGCATTCTTTCTAACAGGCCTCGTGCTATGGTAAATGATTTGATGGTGGTAGAACAAAGTTTGGCTCATACATCTTCTCTCGAAGCTGACAGGAGCTTCGTTTGGGCTGTCATGTCGTGTATTTTGGCAGAGATGCATGCCGATATTACTAGTTCACTTCGCTTCGACGCTCGAATTTCTTTTTTAATTAACTTTTGAGTTACACCGAAGCATTTTAACGTTTGAAAAATTAATGAAGGGAGCAACAGTATCAGATCGGCTATGTTTAGTAAAATAAAGTGTTGTCATGCATCCTATACTTTAGCTCAACTGAAATGAGTTGGAGACCTCCTAGAAAAACAGTTTCAGTTCTGAGTGAAATTTATAGCCAGATCTTCCACAGTTGAATTCATCCTATGAGGTGACGTCATACTAGTCAATATCTTGTTGTAATCAGCTGCATTGCCCCTGAGAAGTTCATAACACTACTAAAAAATAACAAAATATTAAAATCTTATTTCTGTGGTTGATATTGTACTGACAGGGGTTAACATTTATTTCTTATGCTTCTCACTCAATAAAATTGCTAACCATTGAGGAAGTGAGCATACATTTTGAAGATAATATTGAAAGTTTACACTAAATAAAAGCGTGTTGATGAATAATAGTTGTGAACGATACAAAAAACATGGGAGAAGTCATACACTACTTTGTTGTTTAACATTTGGAATACCAGCATTTCAGTCCCATGAAAAACATGTAATGAAAGCATCAGCATAATTTCACGCAAGATATCACAGCATTTCGAAGTTTCAACTGGTTTTAATGGATGGGCTAACTAGGGATTTCTTCTAATCAGATCTTTGATAGGTAAGAAAAAACTACAATGTTCTACTCTTGGCCGTTCTAAAAGCAAACATTACTCCATGAAATCGAGTGAGGAAAGTAAGACAGACTAGGAAAAGGAAGTCGAGTTTTTACGCTGCTGCCGGCATGCTATGCCGAGTATGCAGGCATTGCTCCTGTGGTTGACCCTCTGAAGTTGAAGTGCGTAACTAAACGTTTATAAATAACAGATGAGTGTTACTTTTGTCACAATATATCACTCACAATGACTAAAAATTTGTGCGCTCAATAATTATGTATATGTTTTTCATTTAACGGTTGTTAAAAATATTTAAAGTTATTTGAAAGCTGGTAGGAATGTTTCAAGATTAAATATGTGAGTATTCTTAACTATGTATCAATATATTCATAGATCTGTAAAGATAATTGAAGATATGCCACAAAATATACCAATGCACAAATAACTTTATAAGTGAGGGTAGTGGACGAGAATGGTGCAGAAAATTTGAAGATGGGCGAACCGCCGTCCATGAAAAACTTGTACAAAGGCTCGAGTGGTGGACTTCCACCCATGTCCGCCTTCAACTATGAAAAATCTGAAGTTTCTAAACACCTGATTGAAATTCTGAGTTGACTTTTTGAAATTTTTCGTATTTAGTTCTTAATGTTTAGTAATTTTGGCTTCTTCATAGCATTTTTAATGAAAAGTGTTTACGGTTGACAAAATTTATGTTAATTTTACCGTCATGTACTCAACGTTGTAGAGTGACTGAGCATCTTAACAGTTCTCTCGCTGTGAAGGATAAGAGAGTGCATGATTAAATAAAATATTTGTGTGCACACAAGCTAGCAAGTTGTGTAGGGCAAAGTTCCTTCTAAGTAAACAGCATCTTTTTAAGCGCACTTGTGTTAACATGCTTGTTTTTACTATTGTCTCAACAACTCTGTCTTATATATAGCATCGTAGTTTGCCATATACGCTTACGTTACAAATGTTCAAATGATCATCGACTCCCGTTTCTTAAGTTTTTCTTGAATGTAAGAATAGTAAAAACAAATTAAAAAAATTAAAAATATAGAGTTATTTCTCCCGCAAAGAGCTGCTAGTCACGCAGACTAACCTTCTCTGAATAAGCACTGAGTATTTTCGGTGACTCAGATTACCTGAAGAACAACGCTGGATAATGAACCTAAGTGCTTTTAATTTTGCCTAGCATTGAGCGTTCTATTGGCTGTCGTCGCTCTGGATCTCGTAGTGAAGAACAGGCATGACTCGGCGTGCCAGGACTGTGAACGTAGTCTTTTACACCTCTCCTATTCTCAGCTTCGTATTTACAATAAAATGTCAAGAATACGAGTGTGACTGCTGGGATCTTTGTGTCCATTAGACGTGATACCTTACAACGATCTCACAAATTTGCATTCGTGCTCGCAGCCAAAGTTAAGACCTAAGGTGAAGACTCAGTGTTTAGTGACACTATAGTATAGAGTTAAGACGCATGAAGATGGCATCGAGATGCAGCATCAGAGACTTCATTAGAGCGGCAACAAACGACTTCTTGCGTGTCCGAAATGAAACCCAACTCTTACCAGCGTGAGTCAACTCTGTTCTCAAGGTGCGGATTACTGCATCTCAAAACTTTAGCCTCGAATTGTGTGTTCTCGAGGTAGCTCATGAGTCATAGGAGACGCTGAGATCCCCATATGGTCGGTGTTCTTTCCTATCTACATGGTCAGACTGGCAGGCTGTTGTGCTGCATGTGCCACAGACACGTGTCAGTTGGACATAAGGTACGAGTTCTATTTTTTTCCGGGAATACCACTACGCCCTCTTAGAAAAATCAGCGCTGGTTTTGTGCCGCGTTTGAGATAGGAAACGCCTTTTGAGGACCCATCTAAAGAGGATGAGTTCACCGATGAACCTCTAAGGTTTGATTCAATTTGCTCGAGGTGCTTTACAGAAGACGCCCCGAATAAAGCTGCATTTGGAGTGACGTATCCTGGTTATCATAGTTACCGTAAAAACAATTAAAATGTTATTAGAATATATATTCATAGCGACGTGCCTTACTTAAGAAAGTCTAAAGGTACATGGCTTTGAAAATGTGAGGAATCAAAAGTATGTTCAGTGTAAATGTCTAACTGATCCGACGAAGAAATTATATATGACATCAAGTAAATGGTAATCTACAGTCACGGTAAACCAGCATTTACTACACTGTGATTGTTGGCTTCAATTCCACAATAAATTAATTTTGAGATCCAGTCTTCGTTTGAGGCAATAAGTCAAAAAATACTCGAGATATTAAATAAACTAGAAGTAACTTTACTAGATGTACTCGACTAGATGAATATTATGAAAGATAACCTACATTCGTGAATACTCGACACCTTGGTTATTTGCCGACTGTTTAATCACAGTTCTGTTGTTTAAGTTCAGAAGAGGTATTGCTTACTTCAGTTATTTACTTTTATATAATTTGACGTGTGAGTTCAATTGGCAGTAAATCAGGTGTGTACAGAAAATCATAATCATTCGAAAATTCTTGAAATAGTTTATTCTCTTCCGAAGTAGCTAGAGATGTTGAAATTGATACTATTATGTATTTCTATTGTATCTTATAGACATAAATTTTCATTGTGCAATACATACTGCGAGCACTAAATTCTTATTATGCGACTGTCTTGGCCATAAACTGATATTAAAACTGAAAGAAGTAGACCATAACATGCTAGAATCTTAAGTAGAATATTTATAAGCAAATTCGAACATTAGGAAAACACTATTTTATTTTTCACGTTTGAATGGGCAACGCACTATCAGTTATTCTATGATATAAAAATGTAATTCAGTTTAGCAGCTTATCATTGTTTTTAAATTTCAGGTTTTTTGGCATTCTTCATTCACACTATTTGGTAAAGAGTAGATCTCATTCAACAGACATGGACCAGATACTGTAATATTTTAAGATTTTCCCATTAAATTAAGCATGATATTGTATTGATAATAAATCGAACGTGAGCCCAGCAGGGGACATGAGGCAGCTGTTAGCATCGTGTCCAATTCATCACTATTTTGGGCGTTTACTATCAAACAATTAAACATTTTTAAGGCCAACGTTTAGGAAACTGGACGAATACGTGGGGCCGTACATCCTATGATGCTAATCATGCTCAAATATGAAAGATAATCGCATTAGAAGAAACTGGTTTTGTGCGCTGTATGTTACTAGGATGTCTAATGGTTGTCTTTCCGTACACGGGACAGCAATGTCTGCTGTGAAGTGATTTCTTCTCCCGTGCGCTAACTAATTTTCGTCTCCATATTCAATTTCTTCCGCAATCATGAACGAACTGCCATCCGTGTAACTTGGGTCCAAGACAATCTGCATGTTTGTGGCCTTGACTCTCTCATATGTCATGAGAGAGCTGCCATTGGAGGGCCCTGTCTACAAGTTCATCAGTAATCCGGTCTTTCCATCATATTCGTCATTTGTGATCCGCGTGCGCTCGTTCATCAACATCTGCAGGTCTGTCTGTCCACCTACAGCTTACGTGCGCTCGTACAGCCTTCTTCCACTTGTTCAGGTTTGCATGTCTGACTGAACAGTAGAAGTGTTTTCCAGTACACGCGTTCGTTGATTTCCAGTACCCAGGTTCGTGGATTATCAAAGCGAGAGCAAGCGATGTATCTCATCCCCTTGTCAAGACTAGAGACGTTCAGAATGCCTACACGAGCCAGTTTCCAAGTTTCCTGTTCTGAAATTTGTTCTCAGTTAAATGAGCTTTTACGACATGAAAATGAGCTAAGGCATAAACAAGAGGATATTATCAGCTTAATCTATATTACCCCGGTGAAAAATATAAACGAGATGGATGGTTCATAAGCTTAAAATAAAACTGAAAAATTGGGAGGATAGGGTTACAGTAAAAATACTATGCCTTAGTATTGTATTTTCCTCTTTGTTAAGAGTGTTATATATGAGTTAAATCTCCCGACACAAACGAAAAACAGATGAATGAGTGTAACGAATAATTACGATACTTAGTGCTGGTCTCTAAAATTTCCCCCGTTTTGATTGCAGTGAAAATAGGATAAGCTTTGCTCAACTGGAGACAACGACGTTTAAGTAGAGTGCAAACACGCGCTCAATCATACAATCAAGCTTTGAGCTCTACCTGCTTAGCATTCATGGCATTTCTCGATCCGCTGGTTCATGATGGATGTATATCTTTAGAAACAATCGTGTACTTCGTTGAGCGTCTTCACTTTTGTTGCAAAGACTCCCTTGACTACACGAAGAGATTCGGAAGGCAGGAAGAAGGGACTCCTACGGCGCGTTGACCTCACAGATACATCTGGCATAATTGCAAGATGATCAATAACGCAACGTAAACTGAAAACGTTTGCGTCTTCAAGTTGAGGTACTTGACTTCATCATTAAAAAAGTCGGGGAAGTTCGTTGCAGCATATTTACAAGTCCTTGTTACAGACTCACAGCTGCTGTACATTTCCTAAAGAGTTGCTAATGAGCGAGTTTATGCAATGAAGTTCTTGCACATATAATTTCAGAATGCGTGTTTATTTGCTAGGATATGTTTTTAAGTTGTCATTAGCTATCAGTTCCTTAGTCATTTCGGTAAAATGTGCAGCCTGGGCGTGCATAATTGCTCTTAATTGCCTAGCAGTCTTATAATACGGACACCAACAATCCCTCCTGCCAATCAGCCCATTAGCAGCAATCTTAATGAATAAACGCAAATGTTAAGCTCGAATGGAATCCGAGAGCCGGCAATTGTATATGTCAATCTAGTAATTAAGTCATTGATAGGTTATTGCCTTCATCGCAGAGTTGGTAGTTCTGTGGAGCATTATCTACTGGACAAAAAGTAAAGCATCAATTTAGTTTTTTTTATTTTGATCCTTGCATTGCCACTTACATTATATACAGCGGTCATATAATGTAATAAAGGAAGCCATAGTGATGGTAAGAACTGAGTATGTACTGCAGCTTAAGTTATCTGAGCTGATAAAATGACATTTCAGAGGAAAGAATGCTTCAGATGCTGTAATTGCAAGGAAATTACAGCATTATGCATCCCTAGCTCATCGCTTACAGCTTCAGCGTTTTACTTCACTGATTGAGAAGGATTTTTCTGAACAGTTTTACTTACAATAAAATTTCCAAGCATTTGGATCTACGCATGAGGGTGGCCTTCCTCTACAGCCCCTTCTCACTGCTTACCCTTACACGTAGTTTGCATGATCGCTGATTACTCATCTGAAGAATTGGTCTTTCGAATAGATGTTTCAGTATAATTATGGTAATTGAAAGAGTGAGAGAAACGAGTAACAAATAAACTATAAAGCTATTGGAAATTGAATAATTTGCAAAGTACAGTGTGTTCCTTGGTGGAATAAAGATAGAATTTTAGAGCGAAGGAAAGTTACGTATTTTCAAGAGGGGCTTGAAAATATTAATAACATTCCTGGCAACATCGTGCGTAATTCATAACGATGCTCATTATAATGTTGATGAAACGAGCTTACCTTTCCCAAACCGTGCAAACTAAAACAGTTTTCCATCGAGAATCGTGGGAATTTTTAATTTCAATATCGGAGTCATTTAGTCATAAGTCACGTCTTGTTATTGTTCTGATCAACAAGGTTTTATGTTTGACTGCGTGAAGATTTCATTTTCTGGTATATGTTGCTATTCTAGATTTGAGACTGTGTTACAGTTCCTTATTACAGCCTGTGTTACAATACCTGATAACAGCCTGTGTTGCAGTTCCTGAAAACTGCCTGTGTTGCAGTTAGTTCCTGATAACAGCCTGTGTTGCAGTTAGTTCCTGATAACAGCCTGTGTTGCAGTTCCTGATAACTGCCTGTGTTGCAGTTCCTGATAACTACAGTTGCCTTCAGATTATTGATTACAAGAACTTTAAATTGCATTTGAATGGCCCAACCCTCTTCCGTTTTTTCTCTTGGAAGCTCCCCAATTTCAAAAGACAGTTTGTTTTCACCAAAGTTACGACGGTCGAACATGGATAGAAAAAACACCGATGGAAATACCTCTCATTTTCCTGATATGGTTGATTCCTTGTGCGTAATGTTGTAGACGATCATTATAACTTACTGGACATTCCAAATGTCCCAATTGTTACGTGGCTTGTTCGGAAGCAGCATGGTCCATTTTATGGCTATTGAAATTTAATTTTGTCGATAAATGGGATTCACTATTAACGCTTTTATCTATTTCAAATTTGCCACATACATATAACACGGCTACCTTAGTAGTCCTAATGAGGACAGTCTGCTGCCAGTTGTTTATTTGTGACACCAGTCGTAAGTTCTCTTATTTGCCATGCATTATCGCTCGTAAGAATGGCCACCGCTGCGTGAAAGAGATATTCCTCGTATGTTGTTGTACCTTGCATTAGCGATACCAACCACCTGACAATGCTTTAAATATAAAACAAAAACGTAATCCAGGGACAGTGTGAGAACTTTTTAAATATAAGTAAGAATTATAAAAGGGTCAAATACCGTACTCAGGACTTATCTTAAAGTAACGATGTCAAAAGTTAGGCATATTTCTTGTCATTATCAGTAATAAAAAAATATTCTAAATCATATTAACAGTAATGTGGGATTGAAATTTTTAATTTTTGTCATTATTAATAGCATCATGTAATTTTACTTAGTCAGTTTAAAAATATTGCCACAATATTTTTGTCTTTGAGAGTACCCGTCTCATTTAATGATGGCCTTCATTATCTCTGACTGAGAAAAGTAAATATTTTATTTTGGGATGTCTCTATTTATTGGTTGAAAGAACGTTCAATGCAAATTATTCACTGGACACTTTCCAGTTGCACGACATTTATATAGTCTTCATAACCTTGTGATTCCATTCCACTTACATCCAAAAATCTTACAGAAGGTCACTCAATCATTTAAAACTTAGTTCTCACACCAAAATAATTTTCAGTTCACCAGTGTCTGCACACACTGCACACGTTTGTGTTGCTCTCAATTAACAGAGAACATCTTCACGAGAGAATTGTACTGAAGAGGAAACTACTGCAATTGCACTTGCGTGGTCTCTCTTAAATCTCACGATGCATAGCAGACCGGACGCACGCTTGCGTAACTCGTCCTGTGAGAATGAAAGTTTTGGCGTCAAGCATTAGAAACAGGAACGAAGACCCGTCATTTCCATCGTTGCGATGCGAACTATTGTGGGTCTGATCACTCAGCCAGTACAGTCAGCAGCCATTGTGCTTGGCCAAAGAAAAAGGATCTTTATAAACAGACATTATTTTAAAAGTTATTTATAATATTTCGTACCACGATATTCAAGGTGGAATTAAAAGGCCAACTCATATCGAGCAACAATAGGCATTCCATTATCTATCACGTTGGAATTATTGTGCTTTCTCGTTTCACAGCTGTTTCTAATGTTACAATTGCCTGTACGACGAGCGTTGAAGAAGAGATATTAAGGGATATTAGGTTCTCCTCAATCTTCTCGTAATAAATTAGGTTATATCGTACGTTCTCGTATGTCAGATATATTGTACATATTTATTTGACAGTAAGACGAGCGCTGGAGGGTATTCCAATTCAGCTTATCTTGGGCACTGTACCTTCATGAGGCACAAGCTCGACTGCTGAGTTCCTCTCTACTAACATAAGCAAATGATGAAGTATGTCCTTTTCGTGATTCCTAATGACTTTTCCATCGGCGTTGTTCTGAACATTACCAGCTGCAGTTACATTGCCAGCTGCAGTTACATTGCCAGCTGCAGTTACATTGCCAGCTGCAGTTACATTGCCAGCTGCAGTTACATTGCCAGCTGCAGTTACATTGCCAGCTGCAGTTACATTGCCAGCTGCAGTTACATTGCCAGCTGCAGTTACATTACCAGCTGCAGTTACATTACCAGCTGCAATTACATTACCAGCTTCAGTTATAATGTTTATTGTACATTTTTTCGGTTGAAACATTGTTAAAATAATGAAAATCGTCTTCTTTCTCTGAATTTTTTGTTTCTTTGGCGGGGCTTCATTTCAACAATTCCGTCGTGTCAGAATGCAATCTAACCCGTTCTTTTCCTCCTTTTCCCTCTATTTTTATGTGGTATGATATGGATAGCTTTACGAGTTGATCGTATTCAGACCTCGAGCATCTTGTTCGTTCACTGACAATATTATAAATGGACTTGCCAATGGCACTACATAAAGCACCCCTTTCCATCTCAGCATTTCACTGTAGTTTACTGTAAGCTGACAAAGCTATAGTAGACGCATGTAAAAAAAATTTGTTCAGATGTAATGCAATAGCAGTGAGACTGGATATTGATTGCAATGCCAGATGTTCAACAAGGATGAGTTGAATCACGTCCATGACCGTTGCTAAGCCTAAATAAGTGGGGTATACGTGCATAAACCTTACCGACGTCCGATAGTTTGACCGATAGTACCAGTACGACTGCTCACGACACAGACGCAGGCACTTAAGCTTGGAAGCGATACAGCAGTGATGCCGAGTATTTGAAGAGATGTGATCAGATGTTTGCCTTCACCGAACCTCATATGTACTTTACTATCTCCTGCACAGACGCTCCAGACGAGGTCGTGCCATGGTGCATTTGGATAGTCCTATGGCTTCTTTCTTTGTGGGTCCTCACTATTCTGACCAACTCTTCTATAAAAGCATGAGTGTGTCGAACTTTTGAATGAATAAAAAGGGGTGACCTTCTGTGTACCTAAGTTAAAATGAGTAAAACATTTATAAAGTGCGTTAAATTCTATTAAAAGATCTTAGTGCTCAATTTTACTCCATAATTTATGTAGTATGGTACACTAGCTGACAATAATTCATTTAACGGTTAAATCAAACTGAAAATAATGAATTAGAAACTAAAATAAGCTCCATGAAAATATTGAAATAATTTTTTACCTATTTCTCACGAAACTTCAATAAAAGTATCGAATTTGCAACGAATAATTCATTTACTCAAGAAAAATCTAGAAAGTGTTAAAAATGGCTTCATAGTTCCGATACCCAACAACCAGTCACGACTTCACGTCCCACATTTTACTTTAGAAACGAGACTTATGGCAACACTGACGCAAATTTATTGCATAGAAAATAGTAGCAATTCATTGGTGCGATTTGAAGGCGTCCTTTCAAGGCTTTTATCTGAGGAGTTTACAACCTGGCGTTCAGTTCTCAAGTCCTGCCTTCAATAATAAGTAGAGTACCAGTCTTACCAACGGAGCAGCATGGCTGCCGTATCATTAATGTTAATCTAAATCAGAACTCGAGTGCCCTGACGAAGTTCAAAAGGCCTTCATTTTTATAGAGGAAGTGAGTACGCGATAGAACTGAGTTGCTTGGTCTACTCATGCAGGCGCCGCTTTGGCGATTGAAGGGTCGTTAGATTCAGCTCGTTACATCATACATACATCAGGAGATCTGTAACGAATTCAATTTTATTTGTCCCATCAAATTCTCCACGTTCATTCAAGACCACGTAAGAAGTTAAACTAGAATGCCTAGCTCTTTCTGTCGAGAAGATTTAGGAATTTCGCACTCTGTACTTGCAGTTGCTTTTATTGATTGGTGATAACTGAATTTTTTAAAAACGTGGTAGTACGCCTCGTAAATCTGAAAATTAAAATAAACATTTTCTGATTGACATAATAAACTATTCTGGGAAGAATTGGTTTTTATGGTCCAAACTCGAGGCACAGCAGAACCTGAAGTAACGCGTTTGGGTCGAGTATTTCTTGCAACAACTTCTAGTCTTGGGGAGCCTAATCAACATGCAGTTAACAGACCATAAATATTTGCTTGCAAGAAGCGAATACTTCTTGCAGTGTGTGTTAGCATTTTATCGACTCATTATATCAGGGCGCGAAAGCCTTGTATCCTTTCGCCTTCATTTAAGTTTATGTTCATGAATCTCGTCTACAAAGTGCTGAGTTCTCGGAATTGTAAGAATATGACCCTGATCGTGAGCTATGTTGAGATAATAATTTACTTGTTTAATTTCTTGAGTTACACAGGACCCATGCGTGGCTAACAACTGTACGAAAGATAGAGATGCTCGAAATAAGCGTCATGAACTTGAACACTTGTACTGCCTTTCCTGTACTCATGTTGTATGTGGTGCTCGTGTTGTATGTGGTGCTCATGTTGTATGTGGTGCTCGTGTTGTATGTGGTGCTCATGTTGTATGTGGTGCTCGTGTTGTATGTGGTGCTCGTGTTGTACGTGGTGCTCATGGTGTATGTGGTGCTCATGTTGTATATGGTGCTCATGTTGTATGTGGTGCTCATGTTGTATGTGGTGCTCATGTTGTATATGGTGCTCATGTTGTACGTGGTGCTCATGGTGTATGTGGTGCTCATGTTGTATGTGGTGCTCGGGCATTACAGGGTCGTGCAGCTAAATTGGGGCTAACTTTAACAGCACATATCTTCCGTAATTTCTAACCTATGACTAAATTCTTTTTTTACAGACAATCCTTAAGCCCTTTGCTATAATATTTCAGATTAAGATCTAGCATATTTCGCTAAAATATGGCGGAATTAGCGCGAAGAACGACCATATGTGAATTGAGACGCGCCGGGAACTCTGTTTCAGACATTATTAAGAGCACTGGCTATGCGAAGTCGACTGTTTATCGAATTGTTTCTGCTTTTGATGCCGAGGGTAAGGTTGTGTATTGTCTCACTGGCTTACGCGCACTGACAACCTAAACATTGAAGTGCAATCCCCGTCGTAATAACAAACTAGTAGAGGAGCCACTGTCCGTTGAAGCAGTTTGTCAGTTCTATAAAGAAATAAGTTTTACATACCTTTTGTTAATGAAAGATAAGCTTGTGACTGTGATGCCTTGCTAATAATTACGCACTGCATGTACAAAATGAGTGAAAAAATAATCACTGAAAATGTGCATATTAAACTAAGCCTTCCTTGGGTTGTATGGTAGTAAAGCACTGGGAGTTGCTGCATTACTTCTTTTAAGGCCCGAGGCCGTGCAGATTTCCCCACAACAATTCACTTCAAGCGATGCATTCCGTCAGCGTTAGCACAACACAGCACTGACAACCTTTCTTTGCTTGTGGTCTTGCTTGGAGTAGAATTTCCGTGTTTAAATGCTTGAATATTTCGAGAAAATATTTATAAAAAAAATTTGTTCGCTATAACTGAAATCCGATATAATGAAGTCCGATAATATGCGGACAGACTATATGAATCGGTTTTAAAGTACTTGAACAGCTATTGCACGGTATTATTTTAAAAGGGTGTTAACATACAGTGTAAGGTAGAATCAGCCATTAAAAATGTGAGGTTTCTCTTCAAACACATGTGTTTCATTAATTTAATTTAAACGAGAATACTCTTGAGACAAAAAGACAAGTGAATTGACCCCCAGTGAGACAGAAACTTTCTCATTGTAATACACGTTGGCTGAGTTCTGAAAATGCATGAAAACGACCTTTCCTGTGTAATTTGACAGGTTTTGGTGAAGCTGAGAAACCAAGACTATGGCTTGTCACTCGTAAAATTTGAGAAATACGCACATTTGCGTGTCTATGTATCTCTTCTTCATGTCACGCTGCCCTCTTTTGGGTACCCCAAGCCTCCTATAACTCAATTACTGAGTTTTTGTGCCGCTCTTGTAAACTGCGCGCAAGCTTTGTCTCAGATGGATATTCTGACCTACAACTTCATGGAAAAATTTCGTGACTTTGATCAGTATACTCTATACAAAACTTCATTAAAATTCGTAAAATATTTGCTAGTAAAGCTGTCGCAGGAGTTCAACTTATAGCAGACGCATGCTTGTCTACTGAAAACAGTAAAAATAATCGCTTAGAGGTAGGACACGAATTCGTGATAGGCAAATAGCCGTCTTGTGGTAGTAAGGGGGATTTGTTTTGGTTATAGTTGCATATTTTATATCAGGAGATTCTGTGTTTTCACTTCTAGATGCTGGATCTTAAATTTTACAGAATTATCGACGCACGTCATCACGTTGGAAATTTGTCAGTGGTATTACCTTTCAGTTAATTATTTAATTCAGCATTGATAGGGACTGAAGCAAGTGCTGTAATCAGCCATTGTGCGTGGCCATAGAAAAAGGATCTTTTAAAACAGAAATTGTTTTTAAAGTTATTTTTAATAACATTTAATACCACGATATTCAAGGTGGAATCCAATGGCTAAAATTTTTGCTTCACTGCATAAACCAAAAAAATGCTAATCGGGTACGAGTACTTTTAGTTTTATTCTTGAATACATCACCAATGAAACAAAGTTCAGTTACAGCATTCAAAACGTTCTTCGAAGTGTCAACAGTGCAACATAACGCTGCACAGTTCGAAGGTTAATTATTACCTCGAGATTGTCCGAAAGTTCTGTATAACGATTAATGGAAAAAATATCACAAAAAATCTCAAATATATCACCGTCAGAGACTTGAAAATTAAAGATAGATAGAAATCATTTTCATAATATATGTTCGTACGACGTCAGTAACTTGAAATTGAGAATTGAAGTTTTCATTCTCGTTGTATTTATGAAATATCCATCCAGGAAAGTGGTGCTGCAGACACTACCTCTAGTAAAACTCGGGCTATTATCAGAAAAAATGCGAGTCTCTTGTGAAATTAAATTGAAAACAATGTAGGTGTTTAACCGTCTGAGTAATTCACGGATATCTCAGTCCCAGCTCATTTTCTTTTAAAAACCACCATGCTATTCTCAGATCTCATTTTTAAATCCCATTGTTTTGAAATTGATTGCCGAACCTTTTTGACGTGACGTACTCAAGTGCAAATGACACAATTGACAATGTTTTGATGAATGTGGTAAACCAGGCAAAGGACTATTTAGAACTTGAAGAATTGAGGCCAAAAAATTAATTTTCTAAAATTTTAACAGCAGTGTTGTTGACTAGCTAATCGGGGTCATTAAAACCTATTAAGACAATCATGATGTCTTAATAAGTTTGCAGTCTCTGAAAATTCCGAGCTTAAAAAAGTTATTGATGTTAATTTACCATCTGGAACTGACATGCCGTCAGCGTACGCTTTTCTCCAGCTTTGAGGTGAGAGTTTGCTGATCCTGTTTTTGCGTGCACAACAATTAAAGCTTCGGAAAAATAGTCCATGAGGAATTAGTTTTCAACGTTATTTGTAAAATTAAAGAAGCTTTCGTGTATACTTACGTGGCAACAACACCTGATTCACTGCATGCTCAAATCGTGAATTAGTTATGCTTATCACAGCAGTCTGGTGTGGGTTAGGAGTTCGGTTTTATTTTTGTTTTCCCTTCTCGTATTCTCTTAACCAGAGAGACTGCAGCATCTTGCATCCAACCTCCTGAACAAGTGTTTCTTTGCTATTTCCTGCAGGAAGCAAATACAGCTGCGTAGAAGTATACCCGTCATCCAAATTTTGCTGTGTCAAGCACTGCTGCATCACGTTCCCACAGTCGCAACGCTGGGTCAGGGTTTGTAGATGAGACTCAGATTGTCTGTGTTATCGGTCTTCTTTAGCGAAATAATGGCACTACTCAAACTGCCGTGGTTGGCTGATCTACCAGATGGCTCCGTGGCGAGAAAAGTCGCAGACGCTCTCAAGAGGCACCCTTCAAAATAGCGGCTGGACCTGCTAAAAAGGGCACGAAGAAGTCATAACACTGCCTTACTCGGGACAGCAGCTTCGACATGCCTGTCCAACGTGGATAAAATATGAACGCCTGTTGGAACAAACTGAAAGCAAGTGGGACGAGCGAAGCTGAGCTAGAAAAAAGATCAGCGCTCCCGTTGAAACTCTTGACGAGTTCATCAAGAAGTGATGAACGAGGAGCGACTGCATACCCTTAGTTCTTATCGTATTCTCATAGTAGTTTCTAACTAAGCCACATTAATTCAAGTATCTCATTTTTTTGTAATAATTTTTCTACCTGGTAACATTGCTTGTAATTTGATTAAACTTTTAGTCTTTGGTGAAACAACTTTGTAAATATTGAGACTGTAGAGAGATCGTGGTTCGAACTCGTTACTCGAGACTGCGAGTAACATTTTCATGGATTACTGAGGTGTAGGAGGATTTGAGTGTCGTGGTTGTGAGCTGAGTGAGCGAGTGTAAAGTTCATTATAATGCAGTTCATTCTGAGGGTTGTGAGACGCCTGGTGACCGGCTGCCTTGCTCATACAAAGATATTAGTGTTTTATAGAGGGAAAGTTTTATTTCTACAGTCTTGCGGTTCGTAATGTCAAGGTTAAGCAAACGAAATGTGTGTACTCGAGTTAATTAATTTTTCAAGCTAAATGATTTGGAATTACGTCAATTAATTGTTTTTCTCAGGAAGTAACATCAGTGACCCACATCGAGTAGGGTATGTGATAATTATCATGCCAGCTTTTGCAGAGCAACTCGCTGTATGGCAGTGGACCCAGCTCAAATTATTCCTATAACTGCATAACCAGCCTTGCAAATGTCATGTGTAATTAGTAAGACTGTTGGCTAAAAGCGAGCGACACTCAGAGAATTAATAATTTGTCTTTCAGGAAAAATTTTCTGCAACTATTTTTGCTTCCCTTCTTTTTATATTGTGTGTGAATCGCAGGAATTTTCCTCATACGTTAAGATTCAGGAATGGAGATCTTGTGTTCTATTTCTCATATCTGTTAATCCATCAGTTTCTTCAAGATGCATGCATTGTGATTCTTTGTCTTAATTGCTGTTACGATGATAATAATAAGGTATAAAAATATTCAACGAACGCTTTCCCAGTATCTGAACATTCATCCAAAAACTCCAACCTAAAAAGTTGCAGCATCCGTCGCTTCACTTCATATAATAGCAGAGGAATTACAAGAGACTACAAAAACTATCCCATTACAGAACGGAAAGTCAATGAATTTAAATATATTTCAGCTCAAATTACTTCAAGTATGGCTAACCTATTCTCGTCAACCGCCCTCGCGTTTGTAAGACTTCGCATAAGAAATTTGATCTCGAGGTGTTGGATTTATTACGATGGGTCCGTTCAGTTAGTTGTCCCTTCCACTGCACGCATGAAATTCAAAGGACAGTCTCGAGTGTCGAGCTGCACGGTCCGTCTCGAGCTTCACAATGGGGTTTAAATAGAGAACTATGAGATCTTATAGAACACATTTTGCATTTTCAGCAGCTGTATGAAACTAACCTTCTCATTGTAAGGTCCATTATAATCCTTTGACAGCTCATTGTGAAGCTTTTACTGGAACTGCAGTGAATAAATGGCCCTCTGAGCACGTCCATTGTTCTGCCCGCGAAGCTTTCCCTTATTCGATTGAGAAATTTTTTATGGCTCTGGGTGTTGTTTTTGGTTAACATTTCTCTCCCTCTGCAGATGTCAGACACTTGTATGGGCGGGCGTAAGGACACACAAATGACCTACCCTGTGGTCTCGATCAATCGATAGAAAATTGTCCCACACCCTAGAAATAATGGAGTACAAACACCACCGTTATGTTCGCATGTTGATAATAGTTATAGTCTTGACATTGAAACATGATGT